>VWZY01006916.1:566353-582893 GCA_013399075.1 Chloroceryle aenea
TTTTATACTTCAGCCCAGGCAAGAAGAAATCTAGTATCTCCACCTCTTTGCCACATTCTGCTTTGGAAGTACTAATGTGTGAGGTGACAGCCAAACAGTGTTAGCTGACTGGACTGACAGTGAGTAAACCCTCAACAAATTATTTCCTATGAGGCATAAGACTCTTTTCACCAGGGCAGGAACCATTCCATACTCATAGCCTGACACAGACTGAAACATGTTAGTCTCTTTTTTCTTTTTATAGAGAGGTACACGGGATGTGTGTGACCCATACAGAAAGCAACACTGTCTTTTTACTGACACCAGCTATGGTGGCAACAAGTCTCTTTGCGACAATAATGGGTTTGGGATGAACAGTTCTTAATCCTGTCTGGAAGGGTACACTGATACCCTAGGGAATATCTTAAGATGGCTTTGCACCCAGAATATGAAAATGCAATCCCTTTTCATCTCCGGTGACCATGTAGCTCTTGCATCTTGTTTACCCAAATGCTTCAGTGAGTAGCACCACTGAGAATGAACAGTTGTAAAGAAAGAAACAAAGCACAAGATTCTCACTTTTTTCATTTGTTAGCCTCTCTCTCCCTTCTGCTCTTCTATCCCCATCAATCAGCAGCTGTATTATGTGCTAAAGCAAGAGGGTTTACATCTCTTACAATGTCTTGGATAATGTACTGTAAATTAATGTTTTTATTCATTCAGCTCTCTTCACAATACCTGCAAGGTTCTGGCCTTGATGAGAACTGGAAGCACCAGCTTTTACAAATGGAACTGCCTCCCCAGCCACAGCGTGGATTTTCTAAGGCCCAGCTCTGGGAAAGAGCTGCCTGTAGTAAAGCTGGCCATGGCCCCTATTAATACGTGAAGAAAAAGGAAACTGAGTTGATTTGGGAACCATGTAGAACTGACATAGTCTGAAAAGGAGAAATAATACAGTACCTAGAGAATATACACTTCAATCAGCATTCTAGTATCCCACAAAATAGAAACAATATGACTGATACTGTTACTTCTGGACCTGAGTTGTGACATCTAATTTAAGTGTCAAAAACAAGGACATCTGGATTTTATCTTTAATGTTTTTAAAGTAGCTAGTGGCCCTAGGAGGAAATATGTTACCGTGCCATGACCAAATTGTCAGGCTTTCCCTTGATTACCAAGAGCCCTTTTTCTCTGACTTGTTTCTCCTTTCTGCTACAGGTCTAAGGTATGGCATTGAGTCAGAAGGTTTTACTTCCAACCAGTGCACCACCATATAAGGTCTAGGTTCAGTCTTTCCTACTTGCATGTTTTTCTCCTGCCTGCTCCTTACAGATCAGTAACAGCTAGTGAGTCCAAGTAGTAAACAGCTACTTGTTCAAAGTGAGCATGCTCATTTCTTTACCAAGTTAGGATACATTTACTGTGGAAGAAAAAAACCAAAATTGGATATACAATATTTTATATGGTATGCTTTGAAATGAATGTTTTAATTTTCTTCCAAAAGGTACCACCACAGCCAGAATTCAGGCTCAAAAAAGATTCACTTCTGTCAAGAAATTCTGAATCCACAGTATTTTCTGGTAAGAATATCAGAAGCAGAAGACTCTAGACATATTTAAACTTGAGTTTGATGAGTTGCTGATAGAGCTTGCAGTCAAACACAAAAATAGGACTTGGTGCAATGACCCAGGTGGTCCCTTTCCAGGCTGTGTCTCCAATAACATTATTCACTCTTGCAGCCTGGCCCTAAAAATCCCTGCATTTTCTCCTGTTCAGGGTGGTCCCACAGCAAGTCAATTTCTACCCCTGTGAAAGTCAGTCTATTTATTTATTGCAGGTGTGCAAGTTATATTTCTGGGGCTGTTGCCCAACAGCACTTGAGAAGAAATCTCAATTCCTGGAAGGAAAAAAAAAACAAAACAAAACACCACACTAGTGGTATACAGGGATATACAGCTATTTCTGTTTGCTTGTGCTTGCTTCTTGGTCACCTTTTCAAAGGATGCCAATGATCACATGTGCCAAGAAAAGGCAACTGAAGACATTCTTAGCCTTTTCGGAAGCCTGACACCAAAAGGACAATTCTGTGTGTTTCCTTTAACACATACTACAGAAAGTAACAGCTTTAAATCTCAAGTGACTCATAAATCAACCAGCATACATAAACCACATGTACACTGCAGAAGCACACATGGAAAGCAGACAGAAATATTACTAAAAACCTGTTTCCATCCCTTGGCATTTCCCACAATTACCAGACAAAAAAAAAACACCGTCCCCAAACTCTGAGATGGCACTTCTTGCCTTTTTCAATTCCTTTCTTCAGTGTCTTTCAAAAGGATATCAAATTGAAAGGAATGTGCTCCTTGGTGTTCCGAGTGAAGTGATAACTAGCAGGAAGCGCTTGCTCAGCACTTCCCCATATAACACAACCTTTCACCAAAGAATCTACTTCTGGAAATGCTGATTCACTACTGAGCATGATAATATAGCAAAAGCAGCAGCAATGTACATATGACATTGTCTCTGTCTCCCACAGTTCAGGGGACACAAAAGGTTACACAGCAATCATGCTGCCATAGAGTAATGTCATTCTTGTCCTTATTTCTCAGATCTATCTGCAGCCAGAACATGCAGATGCTGCTGTGAAAGAAAAGGTAGTGATGCCAATCTATCTGAAACCAAGGGAAGCCTTGCTGACAGTCTCCTACAGAAAACCAGATGCAATATTCAGCTCCCTTTCCTTGAAGTCTCTTGCCTGTTTGGCACACAATAAATCAACAGTGGCACCCAATCAGTGAAAGGACTGTCCTGCAGATTGATTTCTAGGTTTGTACTCCATTGACCATGCAGAAATCTTTAAGTCACTTCCCCAGTCCCAAATGAAATTCAAATTCACAGCTACCATCTACAAACTTAAAAGCTGGAGTCAGGTCCAGTGAACTGGGATTCAGTGAAGTCTACAGAGGCTTTTTGCCATGTGCCACATGGCTAACATTTCACAATTCCACCTCAAACAATATTCAGAAGCACAATATTAGCATCTTTCTCCCAGTAGCTCACTAAGCACCTCATTTCTGCAATGCTCAGCAGCCCAGCTAAAACATAAGAACATGACCAGTTTCGGAGGCTCATCTCCTAACAGAGGGTAGATCTACTCTCACAGAGGGACATATATTCAGTTATTGCACAGAGATTCTGCTGTCCTGAGAATGTTGTTCCCTGGTCTGACACAGGAAGAAACAATCCATAATTATATATAAAGAAACTGTTTCTTTCTAGGGATTTGTGTAGTGTTTCCCTGCAATAAAGAGTGTTTCTAGCTATAGAAGAAAGCAGCAAAGGTCAGATAGCATTCTTTGGTCCTGAGCCCAGCATTAAGAGATGGATTTGAGTTTGTGAAGAAATTCTGCTTTTATAAAATTGCTTGATGGAAGGAGAGTGTAGCTTTTTCCACACAGAACACTTGCAAGAAATGGGTTTGATGCTTCTGCCAGCTCAAAACTGCGAATCAATGTCTGTGGAAACCAGTTCAGGTTTTTCCCATCGACTCCACTGGGCACAGAATCACACTTCAAACAGCCTGTATAGCTAAAGCTCTAATTATCTTGCTGTACCTGAAGATTATCCCTTGGGCTTTTCTGTGTGATTACTTCCTCCATATGCTTTTATTCTATCCTAGAAATCATTTAGCAAAATAACATAAATTCTCCACAACAGGACAGAAAGACAATTTGCTTTCTCAGCTAGTAAAAAGTCAATGGCAAATGATTCTCTCTCTGTTTACTTAATTTACTTGGCACATCGTATCTTCTGATGTGAATGCACAGGGACTATGACAGTTCTTCAAGGGACTACAGCCATATTCTTCTCCATAACCTTTTTCACTGCTATCTTGTCAACAACAGCTAGAAGAAAGATCACACAGAAAAAGAGAAAAAAATATAGAGGAAGAACATTTCTCAGCTGATTAACAACTTTCTAGCAACAATAACAATCTGTCCCTTTACTTCTCCAGTTACCTCAACATTATCCAAAACACAGAAAAGTGGTGATTCATTTCAAGCTCATTTGCAATGGGAAACAGAATTTTCAACTACTTGTGCTTTTACAGAAAAATGGCAAGTGTGCACAGAAAAGCATTTGAAAGCTAATAAAATATCAGTTTGTTGGCAGAAAGAAAAAAAAAAACACGGAAAAATCTGACTCTTAGAAATGGAGTTGACAAAGAACAATGCAATGTTTATAAATCTAGTTTAGAGAAATGCTGACTCCATTGCTTCTGTATTTTGATTCTGGACACTCTTTCATGAGATACTGCCTCATGTTAATATGCAATGTATTAGGGGAGGTTAATCATTTGCTGAAAGGTGTTTTTTTTCTTCATGTATCTCTTTAAAAGTGAACATTTAAGTTTATCTTTAAAAAAAATCCAAATGTCCAGGGGAATCTTTCCTGGCAGCTTATTTTAACCTGTGTCATTTCAACAAGATTATTTACAGTGGTATCCAATAAACAGCTTCAATGGTCCATTTGTGAGAGAAGCAGAAACAAGAGTAATAGGCAGAAGAGATTATTCTTGAAGTCAAGGTATGGTATAATCACACCCCAAAATACAGTCTGAGAAGACCCAACGGGGAAGATTTCCCAGACTTGAAGACTAAAAAAGAGACTATGAATTCAAAAGTTCAGTCTGGAAAGCAAACTGGTTTTTAGTTTAATTTGAATCTACATTTGCATAACCTAAGATCTGGTCCTTAAACCAGTAATCTCAAGGAAATCCAAGTGGTGATGGCTTACTGGTCTGTAACTCTTGCTATTAGTATTTGTATCTCCAGGTTGGGAAAATCCTGATAGAGAAAGTTAGTACAAAGCCATGATACACTGAAGTGATGTCCAAAAGAGCCAGCGATTCCTCAAGCAGGTGCTAGTTCAGAAAATGACCTCAAACCAGTTGTACCACGCACCAACAAGAACATTACTACTCACGGGTCTCTAACAGTATGACACATCAGTTAGCAGATCAACTTTTTACAAACAGCACATGGCATTTTAATGTAATTTACAGTTTACTTGTAATGTATGCTGCAATGCCAGGAGTCAGCTATCATTTTCAGAAGAAAGGATTACTTTGAACTGAAAATCTAGGAATTAAAAGTGCATACCAAAAAATCCATAGAACACAAGTGAAAATAAACTCTGTCTGGAGCATCCTCCATTAACTGAAAATATTCTACAAATATCTTCTTTCCTACAGACATTTGAAGGAAATGTGAAGAATCATTTCTTCTGCAATCACATGTCAAGAAAAAGCTGTTGGGAAATCTGTCATAAATACTGGTCCTATTTTTACAGTGAAAGCTTACTATAGCCAGTTGTAAACCATCACTTAGCACCTAAGTTTTTTTCATTCTTATGAAGCATAAACCTCAGCACAGCTAAAGCGATAAAAGTTCAGCATACCTTTTTGTTCAAAAATTAAATATCTTGCAAGAAAGAAAATGTTTCATCTATTTCACTTCTCCATTTATATTTCATTACATGAATTTTAAACATTTCTTCTGTAAGCACACTGATATTGACAGCTACCAAATATTCTGTACATTTAATACCACAGCAGATAGAAATCACCTGTTAGCATCTCCCAGATATGTATTTAAAAGTTCAGGACAATAAGGTACTTAAACATGTTAGGCTTGAGTCGGTAAAAATAATCATGTGCTTAAATTCAAAACCATGACTTTTTGAAACAGCTCCTGAATTTAAATCTCCATTGGCAAATTATTCATTTGAATGTATAGGGCTGCACAACACTTTCTCTTCTGTTATGCTCTTCCTGAAAAGAATAGCTGTTTTCCATGTCCATTGAGGGTATGCCAGTTAACAGGTCTAAAAAACCCAGCAGATAAATAAAACTGCCTTTCCTTCAAAAATGTCTACTGTTATTTGAAAAATAAAAATTAGGAGTATTCTTTTTAATCATAAAATGCATTAATATTTTTCCAGTTGTTATTTAGCAGGAATGCTTTTAACATATTTAGGTATCACTCTACACTCTAATGTTATCCGTTCCAGAAAATCATGCTAGCAACACTGTTAATCTTATTATGTAAAAACATATGAAACCTAAAAACTCATAGTCATCATACCTCATAATGTCAAACTGTGGTCACAAAGATACTCTTCCAGCCTACCATCACCATATATATATAAGATGTAATTTATTCTAACATTTTTAGTATCACATAGGACTTTTGTTTCATATTCTGTACTATATATATTCAATAGACAATATACAGAATAAATTCTGTGCATCCAACAATACAATTTCATTGAAGAAAAAATAAGAGTACAATTTATATTCTATGTGAAGTATACAATTTAGGTCGGGTAACAGTGAGAGACGACAGATTTTATAGGACTTCAAAGTTGATTTAATCATTTATTGCTTTGAAGCAACTTTGGATTAGTGGGATTTTACATGTTGAAGATTCATTTGTATATAAAGGCAGTTTAAACTATGCTGAAATTTCACTAAATTTAAGTATCTTTATTTATGCATCCCAAAATGTACAACTATTTTAAGGCATGACATGGTGAAGGATTACTTTAGTTTTATTTCACCTTGTTGTAAAAGAAGAATTGAGTTGGTCAGAAGCAGAACATCAACTGAATTAAAAGACAAGACCACTTTACCAACAGGACAGCTTCCATGCAAATTCTGATCCTGCCTAGCCATGCCTGATTTATGATAGCTGATGGGATTATGGCCTAGTTGAGGCAACCCACAATACACAAATGTGCTATTAGTAGCCATGGTACATTAATCAATGATGATGAGTGTAAAAATGTCTGAAGTACTCTGATCTCAGTATGTTATGGTTTTGCTCAGTTTTAGTGCACAGTTATGGGAAATTTAAGCACAAACGCATGTGCACTAATCATACCCTGTAACTTAATTGTGCATTCAGCAAAGCAATTGTTCAGAACTCTGGCTTTAAAAGCTCTGTCTCTACATAAATACAGAATATGAATGTTCCCCAATCTCATCTTCTAAAATTGTACAACATTTTCACTTTGGATAGCATATAAAAGAAGAAAAGAAATTAACATTTGTTAATTACAGCAAGATTTAAAAGAAACATAAAGGAAGTGAAAAAGTCTGATCCAATTGAGCAAAATCTCTTAACTGAAAACATTCTACATCAGATTTATGATAATTCAAAATCTTAAATGAGACATCACCTTTTTAAAATCAAGCAGACAGATCATTATATTCACATCAAAAATCTTTTTAAAGTGGCTGTTTTGGTGCAATCCCATTTAAAACATACATCAACTACGCATACTGAGGACCAAGGACAAGCAGCTGCTAGACCACAAATAAAGTCAGGAGTTCATATTCATTCCCAAACCTGCAACTGATCTCAGATCCTGGCAGATCTCCAGCCACATGCTGAAATTCTAGTCTAAGAGCACCTGGGATTCCCAATCTCACTGCTCACCACAATGCATAAAAACACAAAGGGAAGATGTCAGTCAAAGATTGCTGTAATAGAAAAAGAGTTGCACATTCAGATTTAAAGATGGAGAGCTGGGGTCAGTGTTAGAGCAGCTAGAGAGGACATAAAAATAATGCTGAGAGCAGAGAAGGTAAACAGAAGGTTATTTACATGCTGTTGAGTTCTACAACTATACTGCCTTCTCAATCATGTTGGCAGGGATGCAGAACTTAACACAATAACATAGAGAAGCTAGTATTATCCATATAGTCAACTCTTCAGTATACCAGGCAAATCAAGATAAAATCCAAGTAAAACCATAATCCCAATCCATAATCCCAAATGTCATAAAGTGGGACTCCAGAGAGAAAGAAGAAAAAAAAAAAAAACAAAAAAACCCTCCTTTCTCCTTTATATTAACTGCTAAAGAGAGATTCTTTTTAAAGAATACAAATCTTAGTATGCTGTAAAACCCATGAAAATTTTATTACATTTTGAGTACATATAAATTTTAAATCTGAAGTCAATGTCAGATGATAGTTTTAAACAATCAGTTACAGGATTCAGCTTCAGTTTCCTGAACAGAGTCTGAAAATTATAGTACACCATAGAAAAGTATCACATACAAATGAGAAAACAGCTTGACTCAAAGGTGGTTACCATCATGAAATGGCTTGCCCAGAAAGACCAGAAAAGCATGACAGAGGCAATTAGCTCTATAATTATGACACTTGGCAGCCAGTCCATACAGTCAATTCTCCACAGGAAAGCAAAGAGTAAAAAATATAAACATTAGATTTTGAAGTAAAACTCAAGTGTGATCAGCATGATGAAAAATGTAAGCTGAGGTTCTAATATTTATTTATTGTAAAACCCAATACGTGCATCCACCATTTGATTTTGTTTTTCATTTCCTCTGTTAAGGAAAGAAAGAAGAATCTTTACAGGTGCAGCTTTCCAATATAGAGGATACCAAAAATACAGCCAATTCACATTGAAAGAATTGCAGCATACTCTGTTTACTGGAGAATGTATCCTCTGTAACAGATTTGTGAGAGAATGAAGAAGATGCCTTTTCTTTATTGAGGTACTCCACACACACACCTCCAGAAAAGCATCAGTCATGAGACAAGAAGGAAATGCATCTGAAATGAATGCACAAAGCAACATCTGCATCAGAGCATGAGACAGGCAGCTACTGACAGAGAAATTAGAAAATTGCATATTGAGGGAACACCAGTAGCAAATCAAAAACGACCACCTTCCTAGGGCACATACATTTCACTAGCATGCTTAGTTTAAGGAAGAACACAACACTAGAGTATTAGGACAGAGAAAAGACATCTTACTGAAAAGACCCACCCATGTGTGGGTGTTTATCTAAATCCAGCTTCATAAAGACCTAAATCGGAGATCAGACTTTAGCAACTTGAAGACAAGAAAAGCATATCTTATATAAGTGATGATAGATGGATAAAGACATCCAAAAAAGATTTTAAATGTATGTACATGTGTGGTTCTGTATTTTAGTACCATGAACCAATGCCAGCATTATCAGGAAGTCTCCATCTTCACACAAAGAGAAAAAGTAACACTACACCACCCAGACTCATTTGCAATCCTAAGGTCAAAATGCCTTGATCATGGATGTGCAGTGAAGGCAGACTCCTAGCGAAGAGTGTTAAAATGAGTGTCCGTGAAACTCTCCAGTCTTACAGATCAAAGAATATGCTGTCAGAAGACTGATTCTGCATGGAATTATCTTCCAAAATACAAGATAGCTTGCTTGTCAAGTCAAAAGTTTTGATATGAAGAGAGACATTTATATTATCTCTAGTTCTATTACCTCTCTGTAGGAGCCCTCATACTAAATACAGTTTTTGAAGTGAAACAATTTTACAGCTTCTGTGTCTGTCAACTTTTGCTTATAGGCTACTTGAATAATGGAAACAAGCTGATGGTAGTAGAGTACGAGACAGTTCTTTCTCCCTAGATGAATTCATTCTGCCCCCTTTATTTTTCAACATGCAGCAAGCAGGGGCTTTCTGATGCTAAGGTCCCTCATTTTCATAACACAGAAACAACACACATTAGAATCTTCACATATGAATCTTAAGAGTGACTCTGGAATTACACTTAACTTTATCCTGCTATACTTCCTATGAATAAAACCTTCCAGGGGTTATAGTTTCATGAATACTGGCAGCAAAGCTGTCTGAAGAAGTTCTGGATTTCACCTAGAGCCCAGCCCCTACTCTCCATCTCCACATCACAGTTCACATGTTTCTTTGCAGTGCAGCTTAACTGTGGGACCAGCCTGAAAAGCAGATCTCTATAAAGAGGTGGTTAAAATAACCTCCTAAACATCAAAGGGAAGAAGATGAACTTACACCACTGAAATTAATGTCATTTGAAACTGCACATAGGACAGAGTCTGCTTCCTTTATCTTTCCTGGGCCTGATAAGAGCGTACTGCAGTGAGGATCTGTAAGTGGAGGAGACAGCTAGGAAAAAAGTCATGAGACCTATGAAATAAGGGACAGCTAGCCCACAACCAGTAAATAAGACCCATCTTCCATGAGGACCTCAGATAAGGGCCTGAAAGCAAGCACAGAGCCTCAGTTCTCTGATTATCCACATATCCAAAATTATCACATACTTAGAAATGAGAATCCCTGTTCACAGACTCCCTATCCTGTGTTGTAAACACTTCTTGGTTCCATGGTCAAGCTTGCCCCATTACATGGGACAGCAGAAAGATGGGAAATATTGTCTGAGAGAGCCTCCATAAAACTCAAAAAGTAAAAAGGAATTTTACCTACAGATAAGAATTTGTGTAACTTTAAATAATTAGATTACAGTCATACATAAATAAAATGCAGCCAGGATAATATGCATATATGTTTGCATGTGCCTATGTGTATGTACATATGATTGGAAACATAGATTAACATTACAGATATTTTTCTGTGAATGCTCCTTTAAAGCTTTGAGAGGCTAGAACTACTTATAGGACAATTTGCTTTTATTGTATAAAATTGCATTATATTCACTTGTACTGTTTTATTTCTCCACTTCAATATTGCAACATTTAATTATCCTTCAGCCAAGTACTTGGATTTTACCATTTTATACTCCATATCCACAAATATCAGAGTTGCACACAGCAATAGTATTGTCATTACAAAGACCAAGCACCTTGTTGTTTGGTTTGGGTTTTGTGGTTTTTGTTGTTGTTGTTGTTGTATGGGATTTTGTGTGGGTTTTTTGTAAAGAAAAGATACGGTGAATTCTTCTAGGGCTGGACTTTCATCCATCTGTCCCCAAATGCAGTATAAGCATTACAAAAAGCTGTCTGTTCATTGTTACTCTGCATGACTTACAGCAATTGCTAAATATCCTTTGGTGTGATCTGACAACATTATTATCTTTGGAATGTTTTATTAAGAGCTACATTATATCATTTGGTTATCAATCACTGCTTGGCCACTTCAACAGTTTTCAAGTGATTAAAAGGATCTGTACTGTTTCTACAGAAATACCTGGAGAGATGGCATTCAGCATAAAACTGCATTTCTAATGCAGCTGATTTTTACTGACTTACAGCCACGCTTCATAAAATTCAATTGTCTATGATTACCTGAAGACAGAATCAAAACTTAAAACATTTCAAGAATATGGAGAAAAGATGCCTAGGAAATCATTTTACATTAGCGGTGAAAAGATATAAGTATGTAAGTTATGGCTGACAGTCTTGTGAAGCTGTATGTATTTCCATGCCTAAAAATTAGTACCCTAAGAGTAACAACTCTCAAACTAATTTTAAAGTAGGAAATATTGGAGTAACTTGCACGTCCCTCACATGAAACTGAATCATCAATACTTAATTATGATAGGATGCAAGTTCCACTGCCTTCTGTTGCAGTACATACCCAGATTTTATCTGACAAGTGAACATTTTATGCAGGTCTGATCAGAAAAACATCTGTCTGCCTTAACCTCAGAGCTTTCAGCTGTGCCTCTAAATAGGACAACAGAACCAAGGAGCTTCTCCATTTGAAGAAGATGTTATGGGTGAATGAACAGCCAGTAATGATTATAAAATGCTTCAGTAATATAACAAACATGGAAATGTCTCAATTTCATGAGGAATACAACTGCTGACTTTTACTACTGTTTTCAGAATCACATAATAAACATAGCTCTATGTAATTAAAGCTCTGTTAAAATACCTGTGCTTTTACATCATGACTTTCAAAGCAAGTCTATCTGTAACTAGTATCATAGTGTTGATAACAGACCAAACCCCCTGTTCAATAAAATCCATGTAGCAGATTTCTTGCTATCCTCAGCTCCACTGACAAGTCCCCTGTGGTTGCATAGCTGAGGGATCAATTACAAAGCTATGCTCAGGGGCTATTCTGAAACAGTTTCTAAGGGTTTATCTAAGCCACTCAGACAGCAATAGCCACAGAAAGGTGTAACAACGGTCTCCAGAATACATTTCTAAGTTCTTCTGCACATATTTATGCATCATTCCCTTTGCCTACCCCTCCCACTCACTCTGGTATTCAACTGCCCAGTAACATACGACAGCAGGCAGCCATGCCAAAGCCGAATGCAAAAGGAGAAAAAGTAACTTGATTTCACTAGACTAAAATATCGCCTGAGTTTAATTTCAGTGAGAAGTAGCATATGACAAGGAACATATTTTTGAGTTGAACAGTGGGAGTTGGTTTAGCTTAATACACTTTCAGAAGTGTGCTACCACTATGACAAATATGTATCTTCACGAGGACAGCTTTGCTAGAAGTGTTACTGACAAGAATCAGAGAGAGCAAAGGAAAATGCAGTCTTCACAGAACTGATCCTGAATCTAGAAATGTTACATTTTAAATACACAAGCAGATGGCATTTAAATAAATTAGAAGCAACAAAAAGGAGAATTTATATAGAGGAAGGGAGAACAGGGAAAGCAAGTTTAGCAGTATCTGTCACAGATCCCGACAGCAGTCTTATTAAGTGATTCTTTTAATGTCCATATAACATTTCATAAAGCTTTCCAGCACGTGGGGAGGGCAATGTACAGTGACAATTCACTTGTTTTAATGAAATTTTTTCAGCCATCTTAGTATTTTCATCTTTAAACTTAAAATCATTGGTTTCCTTAATGCAAAAATGAAGTTGCTCCAGGCATGGTGCTGCAAATGTAGCATAATTCACTGTGTTAGGATATCTCTTCAGTTACAATATCCTTAGCAAAAGCAATAAAAAGTGAGCATATGCATCCCTTTGAATTTCAGTAGCTTACAGAAACTATCTAGTACAGGTGGAAGGTTTATAACTAAGCCAGCAGAATCCAGGCAGCAGCAATAGGTTTATTCAGCTCTGTAGTTATAGACTTCTTCACATCTTTTGTATGAACAAAAATCTCTGGCCTATTTAAGTCCCACTTTAATGTGCTATAATCTTTTTCAAGACACTGTCATAATCTCTTGAAAGAAACTCCTCAAGCTCTTTGATGATATATGAAAATGTATCTTTTTTACGTCTGTATCTGCTTTTTTAACAGTACAGAGAAAAAGTTGTGAAACCTCATTTTATACATCTACATACAGACTTTTAACCGTTTCCAATATATAGGACATTAACTGTAAGTGGTTACTTTTTTGTAACTCTCACTGTATCAGTAGTACATAACTCCTACATTTTAGATTAATAAGGAAATAAGAATATTAATTGTATATGCATTTTCTCTGTGTGTGTGTACATTTCCCTCATCTCTTTTCTTTCTGGTACAAAAGATCCATTGTGAGGAACTATGATCTTGGTAGGAACAATTAAGGAGTTGTACTGATCTTGGTGTTACTGAAAGCTTGAATAAGTTCAAAAACTTTAAATAAATATTTCAAGATAAACGTAAGAAAATAAGCAAAAGTATATGCAAGTCAGCTTAAGTGAGTCATTGGACAAAAGTGCTTTCTCATCAATTTTGCCTAGTGAAACTTCTGTTTCTCAAAGTAATATATGTGCTGCTCTCAAATCAGCATCTAATTGAAAACAAACTTTGTCACAATACCACCTGGAAAGCGTAACAAACTACCCCAAAGAAGGGCAATCCTTCTAAAACTGAAAACATGTAGAGTTAACAGGAACACTTCTCCAGTGCTGCAGAGGACAGGGGGAAAAAAAACTAAAAAACAAACAAACAAACAACAACAACAACAACAAAAAAAAACACAAAACAACAAAACCAACTTGTTTTCCACTCTCATTTAAGTTTAGCAGTAATACTGATATGAAAACAATTTAAAAAATCACACATTCTCAAAAGTCCTAATCAGCATGAAAATGATGACAGTGTTTTCAAGATTGCTGTGAAAACAATTGCTATCTCTGAAAAAAGGACAAGTATGCAAGTATTGTTGAAATTTCCTCTTGGTCTTATCTTCTAGTCTTTCTGCATGGAAGTTGTCATACTAGCTGTGCAGAGACTGTAAGTGGTAGAACTTACAGATTAGCTCTGAAACTATAGTCAAGCAACCTAGAACGCTTAGGTAACAAATCTTCGAACATCAGGGGTATCCTAAGTGAAGGAAGGCAGGGAGCCAGGCAAACTGTAACAACTCTTAATTACAAGGAGTGAGGAGAAGATGCTAGAGAAAAGTATTTTAAGCTTTTCTAGCCTGCCATGACCAAGGAAATATGCTATAAGGGTGTTGCTCTATGAGTTTCAAGCTAAATAAAATTACACTTCTGAGATAGGAGTCTGGACAGGCTTTGTTATGACATCAGCTCTTCCAGGGTTGGAGAGCCAATGCCACAACTCGTGTTCAACACTAGGTAAAGCTAAAACAAATACAGAATACCTGTTTATCAATAGGACTGAAGCAGTCCCCTGTAATCATTTATAGCTCTTGTTAAGACACATTTGAACTTGTTTCTGAGTCTAGCCTGAAACTGAGTCTTCTTCACTTTTCAAATGAAATTTGGGAAGCCAAAGAACCGTTATTAAACTGTAGTATGAGAAAAAATACTACTGAAAAATATTGTTACTGCTCCAGTATGTGAATAAATAAATTTGCATGAAAAATTCTTAGAAAAGAACAAATTTGTCCTGTGCTCAGACTGTACACATTAAAAATAAAGTCTGAGTGAACTATATTTCTGTTCCACGTGGACAGTGCTCTAATTTGCCACTGGTTGGTTGTTTTTTTTCCCCCTCATCGGTACAACACCCTGATACTCCTGAGCTGTATTCTTCAGGCAAGAAAGCCTCTGCTTCACATGTAAGACAGAAAAAACAGAAGTCGCAATAATATGCCTGGGTTTTCCTCCACAGTTGAATCTGCAGGGTTAAATGAAAACTGGAACATTCATGAACTAAATTTGAAATTATCTTTATTTAAAATTTCTTATATAAGTATGAACCAGATATGTCCAAAATTACAGAAAGTCAAGTACATCTTCAAATTTATTCAAATGGTGGTATTATGAATAGGTTACCATTATTCTGTTATCTCTGTGGATATACAGCTGTCTTGAAGGTTCTGTTTAAACACTACTCACTGTAGAAGACTGCATAGGTAGACTATTAGGTGACTTCATTAGGTCCACAACAGCCATTCTCCTTTCCCATCAAAAGACAATATACTTGAGCAGATTGTATGACACTTCTGTACTGTTTCAGATGTAGAGAATATCAGATTTCTATCTCTGTTTTGAGGGAAAAAGCCATTACTTTCTCCTCAGTACTCTAGTTAATTGATACAGACTAACCATGTTACCTACTTCCATTCAAAGTAAACATTATAGGTATGATTTTTAAAATGAAAAGTTTCCTAGTTTAGCACATGCCACTGATATACATTCACACACATCCCTCTTCCTGAGCACTATATAAATCTATCACAGTAACCTTAGTGTTAGCATTTTTCTCTTTTCCAAACCTTTCTTTGTTTTTCCACTATGCAGCTCTGATCTCCACATTAACTTTTATAGTGCCATACTATGCACAGAAAGTAACTCTCCCAATATCCTAGTGACATACAGCCTCTACAAAAGTCACAGTTCCCAATGCCTATACAAACATGAACTTCATTGTGGGGGCAAGGACTAAGCTTTATTTCTACATAAGCTTCTTCAAGACAAAGCTACAGTTGATATTGTAAAGGGTTTCAGCTGTTGGTCAAAGTCTCACAAATCTTCCCAACCATCAGATCTAACAGGTTATTTAAATTTGTTTTAAGAGAGAATACAAAAGTTCAAAAGCTGGATGTGGTCAAGAGAATCTGGTTCTAACAATACTATTTTGCAGCAAAATTCAGTACTACCCTTAAAAAATCTGATATTCATAAGTGAACATTTTGGGTCAAGAACAGTACAATTAAGGTAACAAAAAGACAATCACTAGCAGCCCTGGAGAAGACAATCAGGGATGAGAGCTCTGCTTAAGCAGAGTGAAAGGAGCTATAATGAAAACTACTTTAGCTATGGCTATCTAAAAAGTATTTTGAATTCATGTGCTTTTAGGCATTTAACAACCTTATATCAGGTAAAAGTTCAGAAAGTTTTCTGGTATTTCCCACAATTTCTGAGGAGTTTCTATATCTGTCCAACATCTTACCACCTACAGAATAATTCATCTTTTTTTATCACTGATTTTTAGATAGCTAAATTTAAACTAGACAGATTAGTCTCCTCTTTCTGTAGTCAGCAGAGATAACTCTGCTGGTACTACTGCAGGGAAAATTTATTTCTCCTAACTTCTAATAAAATGCATCATTCTCTGAAGGCATTTGTGTTTCTCACAAGGTAAAGAAGTTAGAGTTGACACTGCTGAAATTCAGAGCACTCATTTCTACATTGTTACTAAGCATTCAAACAACTTACTAAAGAGCAAACTACTTACATTTAGATGAAAGATTCTCACGGTTCAGAAAAAAAAAAAGAGATTTCCATGAAGTCTTCTACAATCCACATCGTGTTACATTCTAACAGCATCACTCTCTCTTGGTTTTTGTTTTGTGGCTTGTTTTTTTTTGTTTTTTTTTTGG
>VWZY01006918.1:0-30678 GCA_013399075.1 Chloroceryle aenea
ACCTCAAAAACCTCCAAAAAGGAGGAAAAAACGTAGTGCTTTGGCACAGAGTTTACTGTTGCTGGCACTGCTGTCTCACTGTACACAGTGTCCTTGTAATGTCCTTAACACGCACCCCAAGGAGTCAGCAGACTTCCTTATGAGGAGGGTCTGCCCAGCAAATTGGACCCTCTGTTCCTCTCAGAAGGGAGTTGCTTACAACAATAACCCTTCCCTTCTTCCTTATGGAGGTGGCCATAATATTTCTGTGGTTCCTTCTGACCTTGAAGACATCACTGGTGTAGATGTTTTCAAAAGTTTAAATTAAACTATATCATTTGTAAACTTCTGATTTTTTTTTTTTCCATCTACTCATCTTATACTGGAGCACGCAGGTTATCTTGCTTACTCTTTTTTAGCATAACAAAATAGAGTGTCTTACACTTGAGAACAAATTAACCTAAGGAAGTTCACAGATCTTCACTGTCACCTTCATTAGAGTCCTTGAACCTAAACTACCCCAGTCTTTTGATATTTTTAAACTTCTTATCGATGTTTCTACATCCTCTTTAGATGCTAATGGGATGGAAATTACTTCTTCATCCTTATACGATATAGTCGCCCCTTCATCCTTCTCTACAAATAGAGAGAAAAAATACTTTGTGCACTTCTTTTGCATTATCAATATTTTTTCTAAGTAGGCTTTCATCACTCTTCAAATTCCATTTTTTATTCCAAAATAGTTTTTAAACCCCTACTTAGTTCCCCATGAAATACATTTAATTTTCTATCTTCAGTATCTCTAATTACTTTTTACATCACTATTAAGTGATATTTGTTTAATTCTTTTCCTGCTTTTTTTCAAATCCTGTTGTAATTTCACTACTGGAAAAGGAAGGATAGTTTAAACCAAGCGATTATTCCTCTTGACTGTGTAATCCTCTGATAAACTTTTGTTGAAGGAATACTACGGGTAAGGCTTTTGCAAAACATTCAAACCAGCTGGAATCCATACTAGTTTGCTATTGCATCACAGATACATTCATTCGATAATAATTAATTAACTTTGCAGTGTGTGCAGCTGAAACTCTCTTCTTATTTATCTATGGACATGGGGGTTTTCAAGTATATTAGGTCAGAAATCAGAAGGGGCTTCCATTTATTTTTAGTAAATACACCTTCACAAACTAAATTGTGGAGGTAGAATCATGCATCTATAAACTATGCTTACATGCACAAAACTTGCAAAATGTGTATGAATAATATATAAATTAGATTCCAAATCGTTGAAAAAAAAAAGAAAACCAACACATTAATTATTCCATCCATTCTATAACTTCTCTGATTCTGAGTTAGAACACGAATGTGAAAATAGAAATTATTTCCTTCTTTCCCATATCCTCTTCATGATTCTAACAGTCTCTGATACTCTATTTCTGGAATTCCCTTTCTGATATATTTGCCAGCCCAGTTTATAGTAAGGATATATTAAAGGGAAGTAAATTTTTATCTAGTATCTTCATGTTGTATTCAGTTATATTTAGTCTGATTATAAATGGGAGAAATAATCTATTAAAACTAAAAATACAGTCCTGGATGTAGCTGAGTGAAACCTATTAATTGGTCCAGGAATTGAAAAATTCCTCACTGGTGCAATAAATGTGCTTGATTTTTCTTGAACAGTCACTTAAACATTTAGGTATTTGATTTATATCAGAAACTAGAAAAGTTCATAGAGCTCCTAGGTGCCTTCATCTCTATGTGTAACTGCAAAGATTATTTCACTCCATACCAGTACTGACTTACACTGTCCACAATGCAGTGGTATTTGGTAGGTAGAAGTGTATCTATCATGTTTGTCTTCAACAAATACCCACATTAAGTTACATTCCTCTTTGTTAATCCTCCATTTGAACATGCAGAGCAGAAGATAGTCAGTCTTGAAGCATAAGGAAAACTAAAGAACACTACTTAGGAAGAAAGTGTTTCACTCAAAGACAAGTTCAGATGGAGGGAACAACTTGATTAATGCTACACTTAAATCCTTGAAATATGAATGTCAACAAACTTGAGGATGCCTAAAATAAAGGTCCAGATCCGTACTGAAAAAACTCTTAGGTCAGAAAGTAATGCAAATTTTATGTGATGCTATATATTAGAACTGCAAGAAGGAAGCAAGATGGCAAAATTGAAAGCTTCAGCTGTGAAAAGAGTAAGTGGGAATGAGATAAGCCATGAATAAAAGGAAAGAATATTGGGGAAAGAAATCTGTAAATTAAGGAAGAATGTAATTTCTGAAGAGGAGAATCAGATTTTTTTTGTATGTTTACATAAAGATGGAACTGGTTATGTCTGTGTGAGTTTATAGAGAGAGAAGAAGGTATTGGGTCCTAGATCAGTTGGTGTGGATTGGCTCAGATGCTGATGTGTTGTGTCAGAATTGTGTGTGCTTCCACACTGTCTACTGCTCAGCATAAATATCTTCTGGACTTATCTTCTGCACACTATCTCTGTGATATAATTTTTTGGCAGCTTGTTACATCAGAGTGCCTGAAATAATGAAAAGGCTGTGTCATCACCTTCCAAAGTAGTGATTTTTTTGTCAAAATGCCTATGGACTTAACTTTCCATTTATTCACATCTCTTTCTACTTTATTCCCTTATTTTCCATTTGTCGTACAGAATTATAAAGCTTTTATCCCTTGTCTCCTACTGCATTTTCTTATGAAAATACTTTGATCGTTGTGATTTCTCTTTTTTTCTAATATCTTTATCAACTTGTTGTGACATCTATTTATGATCTTTGCTATTTTTTCTTTGTAAATTAACATTCATAATTCTTTAAACTTCATTTATTTAAAGAACACAGTGTTCTGTCAACAAATCTGTTTCCTGGATTCAAGTACTGACAAAAATGAGCACCAAAACTGACCATTCAACTGAATTATGTCTTCATTGCCATCACTTTCTTTTCTAGTAAGAAAGTGATCCAGATTGACTTTTTCCCTGCTTAGATTTTTTATTCTCTGTATAATACCTTTAAGTCAATAAACAGAATTGTGTGAACAGGAAGACAGCGAAGCTATTTTAAGAAGATCTGAAGCACAGATAAATACATGTTTATCCAGTTGTACATCTTTCTTTGCTGAGACAAAAATCTAGTCTAATTTTGTGTAAAAATTAGATAGCTGCTCGCTCAACTAAAGACCCCACCAGAGTCGTGATAGTATCTGACATGTCAGCCTATGGAAATGCCTCTTAACAGCCATCCCACATTTTTTTCCAGTTTAGATAATAATGAAAAGCCCTTTCTTAAGTGTTCAGGCTTCTTCCTTCCCCTGTATACTGAATCAGCTGTGAACTACTTTGTTATTGCTTAAAGTTGCTAATGGAACATTTGGATCAATTAACATTTTCTTACTTTTGCTGAAAGAAGCAGTCACATCTTGATCTAAGAAATATCTTTTTATTAGATCATGCTACCTAGAGTATTACATTTTAAGTATGAAAACAGCATAGTTTTGCTGAGTTAGTTTGTCTTCGAAAAGCAGTAACTTGTGTCAAGGAGAAAAGGAAATACCTATTACTAACTGCAGTACTATCAACCAAGATACAAAAAAAAACCAGATAGATCCCACATACTGAAATACCTCGATTCCAATCTGAAATAATACTCCCATTGGGCAAGTGACAGAAAAAAAAAAAAAACTGTGCAGAGGGCTGGAAGAGAAGTAAATAGTAAACAGAAGTAAATCAGTGCAACAGACACAACATTTATGTCCCTGGATTGGATTGTGCTTCTCAGAAAATGATCAAGAGATACCGAGTGATATTTATATGGTGTGTTGGTAAATAAGTGAATGTTTGTTGGCTAAATCTAGTTTTCTGCTTTACCTTATTTCACTTTTATGTATGGTCTGGTGCAGGGCACATCCTGTTCAGCTCCAGGATATATTTAGACTTTGTTCTGAGATGAATTCAGACTCAGCAGAGGCATGCAAGTAAGGAGTAACGGCAATGTCAGCTGGCATTACTGTAAAATCAAATGTAATTTATGGTGCCATACATCTGCGTGGTGACTACAGGTGCCCTTGCGTTGCCTTACGATATGTATACAGAAAGACATACACAATGCATCAGCTTACCCCTGAGTTAAAGTCATGTATTCTCAACACAAGGATGCATTCACATACCATGATTGTGATAATTTTGGGGCTAGAAGAAGGGCTTGTGCCCAGGTATGACATTCAAAACAGTCCCTTACAGCTTCCAAAGGTGGAAGTATAAATTTGACATTTCGTTACAGAATATTGTAAAATTCTGCCATACTCTCCTTTATCCCTCCTCTTTTCAGTTCCCTTCTCTATCCCAGACACTGTCTGCATCAGTCCTCCAAGAATAAAACCATGTCAAGACGCTTAGGGATTCACTGGACTTGACTTCGTGTTTTCTGAACTGCATATATAATGCATCAGCACAAGGGCTAGATTGTTGCTTTGTTAAAAACAGGAGGCCTAGCATGCTTTAATCTTCTAATTTTGTTCTGTTATATTGTATTCATTCACTGATTATACATTACCCCATATCAGTCTTGGGAAGGTCCCAGGGAGCAGAAAGAAATGCAATTGTACATTGTATGACATACAAAAAATATATAAGAGCATCACATTGTGTGGAACATGGTGTCATAATTAGGGAACTAACAAACACATAACATAAGAAATTAAGACACCCATCTGTTGTAATGCAAAGTGAAATTAGTCACTAATATCCTTAGAAGTAGCATTCAAAAAAGCAGTATATAATCATAGAACAATTTAGCTTGGAGAAGACCTTTAAGATCATCGAGTCAAACTATTAACCCAGCACTACCAAGTCCTAACCTACCACAGCCAAGTCCTTCACTGGTAAAAAGTTGCAGTTCATCCTCCTGTTTCCTCTTTGGCTACTGTTGAAGATAAATTACAAGTTTGCTGTCATTCAATTATAATTTTTTGGTTTATTTTCTAAGGAAGTACATTTTATTGTTATTGCATTACCTTTGTATACACATCTGCCTATTTAACTGCCTGTCTGTGCTGTCATATTAGTTTTCTAAGCTGATGAGCAATATCAGCCAAACTTGACAGGAAGGTATGAATCTCATGGATGTGACCATGAAAAAAAAAAAAACCAAACCAATCCAAAACCAACCAAACAAACAACAATAAAACGAACTGAAAATCAGTTTTTCAGTAGTGCATAAAAAAGCAAGTGTCCCCACTAAAGTGAGGACAGGCAGACCTGAACTACCATCCACTCCTGGCAACAGGACCATCTGGTCGACCTGTGCAGCTCTGAGGAAACCACAATGTGTGCTGCCTGATGGGGGCAGAGGGTGTGTGAGGGAGCTCAGAGAAATGCAGCAATATCTGTGGTGATCTAGCAGTGTGGCAGACAAAGTGGAATAAGCTATCATAGGAAAGCACAGGGAAATTGCTATGTAAAGTGTTAGAGCTATAGTTCAGAACCAGATTTTATTTTTGCAATATTCTGAAGGTTCCTGTGATGAATTGAGTTTAGCCATCTGCACGTTGTCTCTTTGGTTTACTCCAGCTACACGGAGATATGATCCTCTTTGCTAATAATGAAGTTGATGACTTGTATGTTTATCTGTGTCCAGTTCCATACAAATCTGGTAACAGCTGAAGCCCTGAAAAAAGATCATCTTTCTAAATAAGACAAATCAAATAGCATAAATAATCCTTCTAAATAAGACAAATCAAACAGCATAAATAATATATCTCAGATAACTATGATGAAGTAGAAATCAAACAGCTTTTTCTTATGTCTGTCAAAGTTCTTAAAATTACCTTTTTTTCAGATCTCTTCAATATCTTGAGTAAAACAGGTGAGCTTGAAATTACCACTGGCTTAATCAAACACTAACAGGAAATCATCCCATCACAGCTATTCCCTTAAATAAGCTATTTTTTGTTGTCCTTCATACAAGCATTATAACCATTCTGCCTGTCTGTTGTCAGTGTGACAGCCAAGTAATGCAGAAAGAAAAGGAGACATAGTTTCTGTCAAGGTGCATTTGTCTTGGAATAAAGAAGGAACAGAAGAATGTGCTATAACCTCGTAAGGATTAGAGGAAATCTAGATATTTGGATCTCCTGGTAGGTGGTCCATATGGTTTATGAGTTAACCTTTAATGACACAGCCAGACTGCCATTCTCTACAGAACAGTCAGGTTTTTGTAAAGGTAGGCTCTTCATTTTTTTCCAACTTTCTGCACAATAATTTGACTTCCAAGACTTATTATTGCACAGTATTTTAGTCTAGGAGAATCACACAGAAAATTTGGAACACCCAGTTAAAGAACAACTCTGAAATATAAGTTGCTTAGCATAACACATGTCTTTTTAAGGTCAGAGTCTTCTGTCTTTTTGTTAAGAGCACTTTGGGCGTTAATACACTTGTTCTCTCAATCCCTCTTCTGTTTAGAGAAATGAAAGATATTTCTTAGGTCTTTTGAACAAGAACCTCCTTCACAATCTTGCAGATGATTCTATCACTGAATTAAGCAGAAACCTGTAGAAAAATACTTAAGTTAATCATTAAAGCCCTTATCAGGCTTGAAAATTGAAAAAAAACCCGTAAGTAGCAGATTTGGAATCACTGATAGACCATACTGACCTTTGCTGTATGCACCAAGAGTAAACAAAGTTTGCAGAATGTTAAAGTCATCTCTGGTCCAACTTGGGGATGGAGTACTTTGACACCTAGTTACATTTATATTTTCTATCAACAGAGTTTGTAGGTCCCAGGTTCCATTACAATTTAGAGAAAGAAACATGCTCCAGTGACCTTTAACTTCTTTATTTCCTTTTGTTGTGACAGTTTCTGTCACTTCCTTTTCAATCTCACATTGGTGTGGTTCTCCCTTTTCTCTTATTTGGAGTCAAGTCCCCATCTGCTTGTGGATTCTCTCCCTGATGCCATGTGCCCAAGCTTTTTCTTTAAATCGCATTGTCCTTATCCAGCAAGTTCTTTATTAAACTTCATGTATCATTAGACTCTCATCTCTTTTTATAGTCCAATATCCCGTCCCAGTTACTGATTTTTTATACCATCACCACTCAGTTCATTATCATCAGAATTTTTTCTAATAAGGGAACAACACTGTGTTTTTCTTTAATCTCATTCATACAAGTGTCTAAATTCTTTAAGCTGAGATTTTTCCCTGAAAATTGACCCTTAGATAGAATTCTGCGATAAGAAAGAATTATTCCAGATACTTACAATGTAGTGTTATAATATGAAAAATGTAAACCAGAGTGTGGTGGTTTGACCTTGGCTGTATGCCAAGGGCCCACCAAGCCGCTCTATCACTGCTGACCCATCATTGCTGCCCCCTCCTCTCAGATAGACCAAGGGGAAGAAAATATGATGAAACTCGTGGGCTAAGAGAAAAGCAGTTTAAGGAAGAAGCAAAGCGATGCCACGCACAGAAGCAAAAGAAAACAGAGATTTATTCTCTACTTCCCCTCAGCAGGTGAGGTCTGGCCCCTTTTCTGGGAAGCAGGTCTCCAGACACATGGCAGTTACTCTGAAGGACAAGAGGATGCCCCTTCTTCTCCTCCTTTTTCTAGTTCAGCTGACATCATATGGTATGGAATATCCCTTTGGTTAGTTTGGGTCAGCTGCCCCAGTCATATCCCCTCCCAAGACCTGTCCACCCCATCCCACTGCAGGGGGAATGTTGAAAACCAGCCTTCGTGCTGTGTGAGCCCTACCCAGCAGTATCCACAACATGGGGGTGTTATCAGCACCTTTCCAGCTCTCAGTGCAAAGCACAGCACTGGGAGAGCTGTTATGGGGAAAACTGACTCCCAGCTCAGACAGACTCAATACACACAGCATAATAATGCCAGTTGTTGATGGACTCTCATAATAAGCCATCAGCCTATGGGGCATTTTCATAAAATGCTTTTGTATGTTTCCTACCTCATCCCTAGGGGGGAAAAAAATAAATAAGTAAAAGAAATATAATGAATGTGTAAACAAAATTAGCTTATTGTATTTCATAAATACATTACAGGCATCCTTTCATTCTTTGTTTCTTCCCCAGATCACTGATTATTACTGCAAATTGTATTAACGACATATATTTATGATGCACATTTGTAATATATGTTTTGCAGGACTTTATGTACATTTATAACTAGTACCTTAAGATTGTTTGAAAAAACTTGAGATGAAAGAAAACAGGACTTTCTTCAAAACATATTTTCTTCACAAGAGACATATTTCTCTCAGACTGACATGCATGCCAGAGCAATTATTATCCTCTGCATATCCATGCATTAACATCCAGAAATTACAGGAATATAGCAAATGTTCTCCATCCTTAAAAAGATGTCATCATGCCATGCAGTATCACAAAGCATATTTACCATGACAATCCTCAGACACAAACATCAAGATACTACCAGTAGGCTCTACCATTCTGTCTGTTCTTTATAAAATAATAGATTATCTTTCTAGTACCAGTTTAAAACACTAAAACCTTCTTAAGAACAAGGCATTAAACTTTTGGATCTTTCATTAATTTAAGGATCATTTTAAAGATACATCTGCTACATTCTTAAATAATATGATTTAAAAGATATGTTGTGAGAGATGTTTTTTTTCACTTACTGTCAGCAGAAAAATGGAATAATGTTTTAGTAACTAATATTCTTCTTTTCATGTTATCTACATTATTTTCTTTTAAAATTAATATTTTCTTTCGTTACTCAAATCTTGGAGACATTCTTTATTGATTGCAAAATGTGCCACTGTGGCCATATTACAGGAGAAAATCAAAAGCAGAAGCATTTTTAGAGAATGGAGGAAAGCTTTAGCTTGAGCCTTAACCTGACAGTTACTGCTATCTTCCAGATGAGAAAGCATCATTTGTGGTTTTTCTCCAGCCTCCAGTTAGCAATTTTTTGTCTTCTTTTCATCAGGAACATGATGAAAATGTAAAATGTAAATATGCATTTGGCATATTTGATCTTTGTGTACAAAGAGAATTTTTTCTTCTTTTACGTTACCAACAAATCACCTAGGAATAAAAGTCTTTACAAATCTTCTAACCTATACTGTAAGCATCCTGTCAGATACAGGAATAGATTAAAAAAACCCAAAACAGTGGGGCAAATATAAATATCATAACAGGGAAGAGTCCTCACACAGTGCTCTTTTTAAGAGATAAATTATCTAATTCCCTATCTGTTGATGACCTTCTAATCCTCAAACACATGCTCCCCCATAACCTCCCTACACCTTGAGACAAGGCAGCTACAGACAAATAAAATGCAAAATTTTGTATGAAAAATTACAGCTTTTATCTTATGCTGTAACCAGACGTTTTCATCATATACTTCCTTATTATTTAAGAGTTAATAATCACTCTTTTGTCACCTTCTTTGTGGCACTCATGATTATATAGTCCAGTCTTTCTCTGGAATCTTTCATCCCAGAGTCAACACTGACAAATCATTTTGTTTTCTCCAGTGTTCGGTTGACATGCCACAAGTCTGCCACTTTTATGCTGAGTGGGATCGAGACAAAATGTTTTCCTAAACCCCAGCCGTTTAGGTGTCTGATGACCAAGACCTCCTGCCTCTCTTTGTGCTCATAGACATACTGCCTATGTGAGAATATGTGAGAAGACATCATGACAATGCAGGGATCTATGATGATTGGTATTGCTTCTGGTATTGTTTCTCCTGTGATTCAGCTTAACAATTTCTTACTATGAAACTTTTGTCCTTAGCAGCCCAGGAACTGAGAACCTGGCTGGAGCAGCTGAGGTATAGTCTGTCTCTACAGCTATAAATATGCATTCATCTAAAGAAAGCACTTTGTCTCCTTCTCCTCTGTCTGCAGTGTTCAAGATAAGATTCTGTCTGTGAGGGAGCAACCTGACGCACATGCATATTTAGGAATCAAACACCTACATAGCACTTGGGGGGGGTGGGGGGGCACAAGTCATTTGCCCATTTTTTTTTTTTTCCCCCTTTTCTCTTAAGGTGGTTTTGTTTATGATTACTGTGAGGTCTTTTCTTTCAGAAGTCAGAAACGGGGGATTTTGGAGCCTCCTCCTCTTTACCATGGAAATCGTTATATATTCAAACTTTTGTCACTACAGCAGCTCACTCTGTCTGACAGAACTCTGGAGTTCTGTCACTGTGCATTGGTCTTGGTGTGCTGTGAGACATTTGGAATGACATTTATTTATACAAACTGAGGGTCTTGTCCAGATATATTGAAACACTGGTTGCTGTCCAGGTTTAGCAGCAGAAAGAATATGGTATTTGTTCAGAATGTTTTCTTTCCCCACAGTCCTAGGTGATGTTTGAAATGAGCCTTCAGACTGTATAGCTTTCAATGTGTTATGGGCTCAAGTAGGTCAAGCAAGTCTTGTGGGCAAAAATTCTGGACTCGGAATATAATTTATTTATAATATACATATAATTTATTGTCACTTAATGCAAACTCCTGATCACCGAGTTTGCTATTGAGTAAAAAAAGCCATAAACAAATAAACAAACAAGTAAACACCTCACTTTCCCCTTCTTAGTCTGAAATCCTGTTATTTTCATGGCACATTAAGCTCAGTCTCTCCTGATCTCTTTGGTGAGACAATCAGCAGTGCAGGTGATTGGAGGAGTCAAGTACATAGTGGTTTCTGTCTGACACTCCTTTCCTTTGTTCGTAGTGCCCCTGCCTGGTATAGGTCACTTGTGGCCTTCAGGCTGCCAGAGGTGTCCCTCCCTGATGTGGGGTGCCCATGGGCTGTATTCCCTCAAGGGTGTCCCCACCCTCGCATGGCTTACCTATGGGATCAAGTCCCCCATGAATAACCCCTTTTGGCATGGGGACCTTCCTTCAAAGACTGCCCCTGGCTGTGTTTCCACCACAGTGCCTTCAGCGGTGTGTCCCTGGCCACATGTCTCCAGCCGTGTGTCTCCATGAGCATCTTCCTCACCCCAGAGGCTGAAGGTTTTTCCTAAGTAGGTTGGAACCGGGGTGCCACCTTCTAATCTGCCTGGCTGCAATTTTGGCACACCATGTATTGCTGCGACCAGTTCCAGAGGTGGCTGGGCTCAGTTTTGACTAGCACAGACTCTTCCTTCACTGCTCCCCACCACAGGGCCTACTACCAAAATCCTGCCATGTGTCCCTCAAATAAAAAGTAATGCTGAAAGGTCAAGCCCTGTGCTGTATTGGTGTTTTGATAATGTATATTCTCTTTCAAGCTGATGGATGTGTCAGGAAGGTTTCTGGAAATCAAGTCCTCTGTTAAATCTTCATTTTATTTTCTTAGAAATACTTGGCAATGGAAGCATTCCTTGGAAAAAGAAATATTAACACATTCACGTGGCCATGCAGACAGGCTTTCCTCCTTTGTCCTTTGCCACTATTGGGCACAGCGGAATCATTACATGTGTTTCTGTTGCTTGGAGCTTTGCAGGGTCATGACATATCCTTCAGACTTTTTATTTCCTGATCGATGGAGATGCAGCCACAGTCAAGTGTAAAATGATATTCATGTACCTTCTGCCAAGAAGCAGAAAAAAAAAAAAAAAAAAAACAACAAAGGAGAGAGAGAAGTTTTTCTGATAAGACTGAAATCAGAACAAGATTGCTTTTGATAAAAGATTGATGAAGATGCACTGACTGCTTGCAGGAGAAAACATTTGTGAAAACAACTGATATTGGAAGCTTTTCATACGACATGCAAAAAAAATCATTTTAATATTTATCACTTGTTGAGAAATAGACATGCTTCTGCATGATGAGGTCATGAAATATGAGATTGGTTCAGGCAAATTCATTTCTTTTGTCATCTTTTTCTTCACTTTTGATATTAGGCTGCCTCTTCCCAACTTTATATAATGTAATTTTTCTGTCATATTTTATAAAATACTTGGGTGCCCATCTGGTATGAGCCTAGGCATAAAAATATCTTTCAGATCAAAGAGGGCCTAAGTTAACGCACTAAGCATCAGTATTTGTAAAACATATTAGAGATAAGCTTAGTAAGATCAATCCTCTTCTATGGATTTGTGTTAAATTACATTGACTGGTGCCAGGGCTGTCTGCCATATTTAGTTTTTTTTAAATCCATTAAAGAGGCCTTAAGGGTTTAAATCAATAGAAGAAATTACTTATGTGGATATTCCACAGTATTCTTGTGTCGCGTGGGACTTGATTTTATCTCTAATTTAAACAAACAGGAAAATAAATACAAAATGCAAGAGCAGGGGAATGAAGCAGAGGTGCATCATCCATTAAAATTGCACCACACTGTATTTATTACCCTTCAGTCTGGACCTCAGCAGTGCAGATGCTGCCACGCATTAGTGCTTTTTTTGATTTTTCCTGACACATTGTAGGGCTACTACAATAATCAAATACTTGAGGTCAGGGCAGAATACCAGCTGTGGTGGGGATTGTGAGCTATGTACAATCACGAGTACCAGTAAGAGGAGAAACTGGAAAGATTTGAACTGTTTATGTGAGAGAGAAAATCAGCAAAGGATATGATAAACATATGTGAAATAACAGCTACAAGATTAGAAATTTTCATTTGGCTGTTTTGTGTGTATGATGTAGTGGGAGTAATGTAATGAGTATGTATGTAATGAGTGCTGTAGTTGGAGGGCAAATGTTACAGCTGCCATGTTGACAGGCCCATTAGACATAAAGTCTGTAGGCTACCTAGGGGTTTTGCATTTGTGTTATAAAAATGTATATCTGTTTATGAATAATAAAGATATATAAAAAACCTAAGAAATTAATTGATCCTCACATTAACATTACAGATGTCAGGTAAATAAGCCTTCCATGGGTAAATTCTTCTGTAGCTGTCTTCTGCGGAGTTTCTTATAGTTTTCCCTTAAAGCAATTGATACAGAGCAAGGTAGACCCTTATGGGGTGATCCACTCTAGCAATTAATTGCTCTCTTCTTATCAAATTATTATTACAGAGCACACCAGTTCTTTCACTGAACATTTAATCCTCCTATTCCATGCTGTCCCAAAATTCTTCCTGGCAATACGTAATATTTTAGGTTTTTTATAAAATTACAAGAAACAGTGTTAAGAAATAGAATGAAAGCTAAAACTTATCTTTTCTTAAAATTCAAAGCACTGTAGACTGCAAGTCATTGACTTACATTAATAGGGAAGGTGTTTAAAGATTCTGTGCAACTCAGAGGGAAAAGGCATCTCACAGGATGTTAGGAATTTATTAAAGTAATTAGTGATGTTTTACTGAATACTAGATTAAATATTAGCTTGGAAAGCTATGTAAATGTCCCGAGTGCAAGCAAGAGCTGCCCCTGGGCTTCAAGCATTTGCATATGTTCATTTAGAAAAACCTTCAAGTGTAACTTAAATATGTATAACTATGTTTTCATCACTGTCACTCACTGATTAGTGTAACTTGTGGAGCAAGGTTTAACAGTATTTTTTTTTTTTTTTATCACGAGTAAACAGCCTTTAATAGTGAATGACATCATATTGTCTTTGTGAGTTTATCAACAGTGCTCATCTAAGTGGTGCATCAGTGTTTGTACTGCCAAGCAAAGGTGAATCTGGTCTATGTGCATTTTTGGTCTGCATACATCCTGGGTGGTGGAGGCTGACAAGAGGATTTCTCATCCCCTGAGGTCTCTGTTGTACCACTGCTCCAGAAGTACTGATGTATTATGAATATAAACATTGAATGGAAGGTTTCTAGAGGTTTAGAACATAATTTGGAAAATATGCCTTTTATTAGTTTCTTTTTAGGTTTGGGTTTTGCAATTTTTTTTGATGATGGGGGTACTGTCACTGATCTTTGCTGTCAGAAAATGACAGCACAGGTTTAAAAGTATAGTAGTTTCAACTTTAAGAACACTGACCCCCTCTAGTAGAATCTGTATGATTTTTCAGGATTTTTGGAAAGGGTTTTGTAGAGTTGCAGCAGAAAAATAAACTATGGCTAATTAATACAGAAAAGAAAACCATATAAAATTGATATGGTTATGCTTAAGTAATACATATGATTTCCCATATCAGTTGTCATAATTTTGCAGCAGTTTTTACATTTTTCTTCTAAGAAGTCGTTCTAGTATTTTACATGTATGCAGAGGTGATAAGGGACAGTTGAATGTCCAGGTTCACAAATGACCATTAAGCTGTGTTCATATCCTTTGCTCAATCTCCTTACGAACTAAAAATTGGTAGCTTAACTGTCCTAGATGAATTAAGGCAGAGATGTCCAAACTCTTGGGGGGGTTATGTGGGGGGAGTAGGAGCACATAATTTTATGTGGAAGGAGACACATGCTGGCAAACCTCTGCTGAAATGGGTTCAGGTGCATGCCTGTAGTCAAAGTGCAGATGTGGTCAAGGGACCACTGATCACATCAGAGGACAGATTATCCTGAAAGCCAGTTTGTGACTTGTTGGCCAGGCAGGAGATTGAAAGTGAACTTAGTACCATGACAGAGGACCTGGCTCCCTGTTCCCATACCAGTTCTGGTATGTTTGCTACTGGTGGATAAGGGACATTCCAAAAAAAAAAAAACCATGAACAGTCTGAATTTGCAGTACAGACATGTAGGTGGTGTAACCTGGATGTGTAATGTAAGTGCAGTGGTTTAGCAATTGGTGGAGCTTTGGTATCTTCACCATTTGCAATCATACCCTGATATTGAGCAGATCCTTCCTTACAGAATTAAGTGGCATCCTTACGACAGGTTATCCATTTAGTCTAAGCTTTCAAAATCAAATTGTTGTTTCACAATAAATAAAACTGTGGCAAAAGTGTTTATTCCATTTCTATATTAAACTTCAACATTTTGTTTCTTAAACTGAATTTGGGATTTGTGTATTGTCAACACAGGACAGTGAGATACTTTATGTGTCCTGAAGGTAAAAGAGGTGGTTTTCAAGCTCAGGCCCACAAGATTGCTAATATGGTTCTAACTTAATTTCTGGAAATGACTGTGATTTAGTGTGCATCAATTACATGATGGTCTCTCTGCTAAGACTGGCAACAAGAATACCAATTAGTTTTTCAGGCTGATCCTTCTAGTGTGGTAGATACTATAAAATAAAGCAGTTAATTTCCTGTATTTCTACAATCCAGTTATATCAGCAGCTGTTGGGCTCGAGGGACAGTTTTTTTCTGGTTTGCACATTTTTACAGACAGGGTTTTCAGTGTTCCTTCTCAGGCCCATACTCAGTTCTCAGTCTCGTGTTTCTCACTGCTCACTCACTTTGTACCATCTTCCACAAAAACCCAACTGCCTGAGCTCATAAACATACCCAACCACCACAAAACAAGATCTAATGCCAAATTTATATGTATCCACTCCATCTCTGGTCAGCTAATCAGTGGGGACATTTATAATAGGGCATAAAATAACTGCCTAGGTGCAGATACATTCCTGATTTAGTATTTACTGTCCTTGTACTTCTTGCAAGTCACACAGAATCACAGAATCATTCAGGTTGGAAAAGACCCTTGGGATCATCGAGTCCAACCATCAGCCCTACTCTACAAAGTTCTTCCCTACACCATATCCCCCCTCCCATCCCCAAATGACCCTTAAACACATCCAGGGATGATGACTCAACCACCTCCCTGGGCAGACTATTCCAGTGTCTTACTACTCTTGCTGTGAAAATTTTTTTCCCAACGTCCAGTCTAAACCTACCCTGTTTCAGCTTGAAGCCATTCCCTCTGGTTCTATCACTAATTACTGGTGAGGAGAGACCAGCACCACCCTCTCTACAATGTCTTTTCAGGTAGTTGTAGAGAGTGATGAGGTCTCTCCTCAGCCTTCTCAAACTAAACAGTCCCAGCTCCTTCAATCGCTCTTCATAAGATTTATTCTCCANTCCTTATGCAGATCAACACTCCTGCTTAATTTGGAGTCATCTGTGAACTTACTGATGATACATTCTATGTCCTTATCAGTATCATCAATAAAGATGTTAAACAGAAATGGTCCCAAAACTGAGCCCTGAGGAATACCACTTGTGACCAGCCACCAGATGGATTCACTGTCATTGACCACCACTCTTTGGGACCGTTCAGCCAGCCAGTGCTTCATCCAGCAAATTGTACGCTCATCCAGGCCATTAACAAACAGTTTTTCTATGAGAATTCTCTGGGGAACAGTATCAAATACTTTTTGAAAGTCTAGGTAGACAATATCCACAGCCTTTCCCTCATCCAATAGTTGGGTCTTGTTATAGAATGAGATCAGGTTCATCAGGCAACACTTGCCTTTCATAAATCCATGCTGACTAGACCTGATTCCCTGTTTGTCCATTATATGGCTTGTAATGGCACTCAAGATGATCTGCTCCATGACCTTCCCTGGTATCAAGGTCAGACTGACAGATCTATAGTTTCCTGGTTTCTTCTTTCTGCCTTTCTGGTAGATGGGTGTCACATTTGCTACCCTACAGTCTATTGGGACCTCCCCAGTTAGTATGACTTCAGGTAAGCGTCATATGAGTATTGCCAGTAGCAGATGTACCACAATTTCAATGTTACCAATCATGCAAGTGTCAGGAAATCAAAAAATAGTCAAACAACATTTCTACTGTTTAAAAAAATGAACATAAAATAGAAGTTTTTTGCGGAGCGACGAGGGAAGACACGGTCAATCAATACGATTGATTGGTAGGCGAAACTCCGTTTATTGGCTATCAGTGCAGTACTTTTATATGGTCACCTCATTAATAATCACACTTGTCCATCGTCTATTGGTTCAATCCACAGGGTCTCTTAGCATAACCCAACCGCTCTCGCGGTAACAGAAGCCTGTTAGACTCTCATTCCACAATATTCTATTATTGTACAACTTATCAGCTCAAGGTCGTGCTGTGTCTGTTTCTTGCAAAGATTGCTGCTGAGCTTAACAGCTTGCTTCAGATGATATTTCTCTTAAAGGTACATGACCCTTGTCTTTTAGCCATTCTACAACACTTTTTGTCACAATTCCAAAAGATTGAGGAAAATTTTTGGCTTATCATCATACTTTACAACATGGAACCCTCCTTACCAGAGAAGCAAATGAATTGCAGTCTCAAGGGTTCTAGGCTGAAAGCTGTCATCACAGGTATCACAGGGTGTTAGGGGTTGGAAGGGACCAGTTATCTAAATCTCGATCCAATTTGCTGGATCAAGCACTGGCTGGCTGGACAGTCCCAAAGAGCAGTGGTCAATGAGGTTAAATCCAGTCAGTCACAAGTTTTTTATGGGATGTCCTATAGTCAGCATCTGCAGAGACTGATTTTTTTTCCAGATACTAGTACCTTGAGCACTCTAGGCCCTCTTAGCTCTCTTACCTATGTCCCACACAGATGCCTTCAACCCCTTTCAAAATGTGCGAGTGCTCTAAGGCAGCTTGCATTCACTGGTGTGAGTATGCAGTTTGTTAGAACTTGAATATGCAGCTTGGGTGTTGACTTTCCAGAAGCAGCTAAGAGTGCTAAAATCTGAACATAGACTGCTTGAGCTCAATGGAGGAATCTCTCATCCTGCTTGTTTTGTGTGAAAGTCACATTCTGCTGTATCTAGAAAGCCATATGGAACTAGCAGTGCCTTGTGACAAACAACATACAAAACCTTAGAAATCATCTTAATTATTTGGACATAACCTTGTGTCCTTTGGCCTTATGTTTCTCCCTCCCCATCTCACTCACAGGACAAATAAAAGTAGTAACTGGTAATTTCTTATTAAACTAAAAATTTTTAAAATCTTATTTTCTTTGTGAGTTTGCTATATTAAAATAATACCATATATTTGACTCTTCTACTTAAAAAAAAAAAAAAAAGTCAAAGTAGATGAATTATTGCAGGTATAAATTTACCTAAGGGTGTGAAAGGTGTAAGTGCTTGTATTGGGTCTGACTGAGCTGGGTTAATTTTCCCCATAGCAGCCCTCCCAGTGCTGTGCTTCGCACTGAGAGCTGGAAAGGTGCTGATAACACCCCCACGTTGTGGATACTGCTGGGTAGGGCTCACCCAGGACCAAGGCTGGTTCGCAACATTCCCCCTGCAGTGGGATGGGGTGGACAAGATCTTGGGAGGGGACATGACTGGGACAGCTGACCCACACTGACCAAAGGGATATTCCATACCACATGACATCAGCTGAACTATAAAAGCTAGGAAAAGGAGGAGAAGGGGCATTGGCCAGAGTAACTGCCATGTGTTTGGAGCCCTGCTTCCCAGAAAGGGGCCAGACCTCACCTGCTGAGGGGAAGTAGAGAATAAATCTCTGTTTTGTTTCTGTGCGTGGCATCACTTTGCTTCTTCATTAAACTGCTTTTCTCTTAGCCCACGAGTTTCATCATATTTTCTTCCCCCTGGTCCATCTGAGAGGACGGGGCAGCAGTGGTAGAGCATCTTGGTGGGCACTTGGCATAGAGCCAAGGTCAAACGACCACAGTGCTCTGGACAGTGATTGGTAGGAGAACCCAACCTGAAGTTTAGACCTCTACCTGAATTAAAGACCCACACTTTTCCATACATTTCCAAACATTTTAGAAAAATGAAATGGGAAAGGAAATGATTTATTTAAATGTGTAGATTTTTAACTGCTGTCCCTTAACACGCACAAATATCTCAGCATTGAATAAGATAAATTCTTTCCCTTGACAGAAACACAGGAATGCTCCCAGCTTTCTCTATGCACTCAAACAAGCTCTTCTCTCTTTCCCTGCATCTTTTGGTTTTGTCCAATTCCAGTGGTCGTTTCTTTGAAGAAATGAGGATAATTTGTATTGTATTTGTAGGGATTTCAGATTTATGTCCTGTTGATTGGAGCCTGTCAACTCTAGCATCATTTGAGTGGACACTGATAGAAGCATGTGAATATGAGCTCTGCATCACTCTTAACTGTGTGCTTTGAAACGTGAACATACTGTCATTGAATTAATTTCAGAGCTTTTCTCACTCAAGGCAGAGAGGATAAAAACAAAAAGAAGGGAAAAAAAAAGAAACATGAACATTGTCAGTCACTTTTTGAGAGGGACCTAAGTTGAAGCTGGGTAAGATCGATTTTAGGAAGGCAAATTTGTAGCATCTGTACTATAAATTACAGTGTTGAACCTTGCAGGGCTAAGAGAAGCATCAGCTCTTATTTCTTAGTAAAATGAAAATCCCGGGACTATTGAAGATGATCCTTGGCTGAAGTCAGAAAGTATTCTCACACCACGAAACAATAATTAACACAAAGAGGTGCTGTGAGGGTAAGGGTTGCATCTTATCCATTGGAGTATCCATCTATTCTGATAAAAAGCTTGCTAAAAGATGGGGACAACACTTGCTGTGTTCTGCCATGCCAATCCTTGTCACAAAGAGCTGGAAGCTGTGTTGTTAGTCTCTCTGCTTTTTCTTACTGAAGGGTGACAATCATTGGCTTTCTTTTGTTGGTTTTGGGTTTGTTTTTTTTTTACCCTTTATTGTCTGGTTGAATTATCTGTTTTACAGCTTAAATGCATCTGTACTTTACTGCTTGTGGAGCTCTAATACAGAGATGATTTCCGAGGCCAGGCTTATAAATCTTAATTCCTATTGCTAAGGAAAGTTCACAGGAATTTGTATCCTTTCTTGACACAACTGTTAACAAGGCAAATGTTTTTTTTTTAAATAATAGATCTTTTAAATTAATTTTTAGTGGAGCTAGATGAATGAACCAGGTCTGAGCCTTTGGAAAAACCCACTATGGTGGTTTTGCTAGATACACCAGTAGAAGGAAATAGTTAAAAACTATTAACAATCTCCACCCTGTAAGAGAAATGGTCAACTAATCTTTTACACAGAAGTAGTTTAGTTCTGGACAGATGGCAGCCTACATTTACTAATCTTCATTTAGTCAGTTTATGGTACCTTTATCTGTTTCCTTCATTCTCTGTAAAACCAGATAAATGTAACTTCCATCTACCTAATCACTGCACATAACTCCACGACTAGCCAATTATTTTGGGCATCGATTTTAATAAAAGTATTACATTTAAATAACAGTAATACCTTTCATTCTGATAATCTGAAATGTGTCTGCTGGTATCTGTAATGGGAGCTCAGAATTAGACAATTAGGGTGTATCTGCTCTAATGTTTTAGTTTGAAACAGGAGTGTGCTTTTGAAATGGACCTCCTAATCATCCCCATTTGGAATGTTTTGATTTGCATGTGGAGCATCCTCGGAGCAAATGAAGTAGATGCATTTTGAATGAATCTAAACAGGGAGATGAATTTCAGGACTTCCTCACCAGCTACACCCCAGTTACAAAAGAGTGTGCAGTCATTAAGGTGAGACTAGAGGTAGTCTAAACCCCAGAATATCCAACCACCCCAAAAACCTCAGGTCCCAAACTTTAGTGTGGATGTCACATCCTCAATACCAACTCTTCTACTGTGAAGAGCTACTTCTTTTGTTTTTTGGTACATGGTAATGCAAGTTAGGTTGATTGCTCGGCTACCTGGTAATGCAGAGACAGCCTGACAGACCTGAATAAACCTTCATCTCAGGAAAACTTGTGATTTTTGAAGACCTGGCACCACTGAATTTCACAGCACATGTCCCTTCTCCATGAACACTCACAGAATCTCATTCTTCTGGCACATGCTTTCAGAACCTGAATACTGGTCTGAATACAAATTACACAATTTCCCATGTAAAATTTTGGATATCTCAGATTTTTTACATGTTCAAAGTAAAAGTTAGAACATATCTGACACACCCATAAAAAGCATGTAATATGTTGCAGACTGAATGTATGCAGGAGAGAGAAGGCCAAACAAAAGTCTTCAAATTAATTTTCATGAACCTTGTTTGTTTTAGTAATCTATGCTTCCCTGTCTAAATCTGAATAATGAAGTTCTCTATCATGGCTTGATGCTTTGTCACTTAAGTTTTCTATCTTAAAATTGAACAGCCTCAGGGGAAAATTAAAGACCTTTTTTTTCCAGATAAGCACAAAAGCACACTCTTAAAGCAGGTTTCCTTCATCTTTTTTTTATGGGTCATTATTCTCTTTTCTACTGTTCAAAAACATCTTTCATCTGTGACTCAACAAGGCTTTCTCACCTCCCTTTTATAGTGTTTCTTTTACTATACATTTTGGTTATTTAGCAGAATGAGTCTGGATTCACATCTACGTTGTGTTTTCCATTTATGCTTACATTTTTTAAAAAATCACACAGATTACTTACAAAGGATTTTTTTTCATTTTAATAGCAAGTTTTTATTCTTTATATCTTCTTAGCATTCACTTTGTTTGTGTTAGTGTGTGTTCTCCCTTTTAAAATAAGCCATGGTTTCTTATGGGATGGGAAGGAAAGAGGTGACAAACTATGCCCACATGTACTGGGTGTAGGAATTTATTTATTGTATGAGTGTTTTCTGGTATGGCCTATATCTCACTATTGTGAAGAATCTGTAAGCTAACTATTGTGTAACATAACTAACTATACCTCTAGCAAACCCTTCTCAGCCTCTTCTACCCCAAATTAAAATCTAGTCAGATATATAGCTGTGCTGAATGATATTTCACAGTATAGATTTTCAAGCAATGTCCAGTAGGTTTATTGATCCTGATGGGATATTTTTGGTAGACGTATCCCAAAAGTCAAATATAAGACCATTTTCACCTGGCATAGTAACTGTTAGGTTAAAAGTAGGCCTTCAGGTAAGAATCAGAGAAAGCCATGGAAAATATTTGATTTTTTGTCCATGTTTGTACTGGTGGGTTGACAAGTTACCAATAAATGCACCCAGGCTTTATTTATGGCTGCTCTCATAGCAGCTGCTCAAACTGACATATAGATGTATGCACTTGGATAAGCAGAAGACTGAAGTGCTCTTTGTTTGGGATGTATACTAAGTGCTGACCATAAAGCATATAAAAGACAACTGTGAATGACTAGTTGAAACAATTGGAATAAATATTGATAGCTATTAAGCTTTTGATTCACTAGGCAATAAATTCATATGAAAACTCACTTTCTACAGTGGAGTATTAAGTATACATAGGAATTCTTTTAGAGCTCTTTGGAGAAGAGAATTTCCCAAATTCCTTTCTGGAACCCTACAGCTGCCGCCATAGTCCCCCCCATAATCATGAGAGACCACTGAAGTATTTAGTATATTTTCATAGTTCTGTGTAGTAAGTGACTCCCCACTTTTTCCAATGCAATTAGTTCTCATTTATTTCCTGACACTTGTTAGGTGTCAGTGTTGGCCCCTTTTATGCCTGTTCCTCACATGCTCACTAATGCTTAATGTACATCTTAAATGAAGATAGAGAAATGTGACCAAATTGGCAGCTTCTACCTGGCTGAGAAAAATTTAAAGGGAAGAGGAGTTAAAAATTAAATCTTATGTTAATCAAGATAGTGTCCACAGTCCTGAGGCCATGCTGCAGACAGCTATCAGTACTGGCTTATGAGACCTTTTCTGAGTTTAGTATCTTTTATCATCATTTATCCCACAACAAAATGTGTGCAAAATGCAATCCATGAAAGCATTTTACAGTATACACTTGTTACTTGTTTTTTGGTGTAGCTTGAGAAGAAATCAGAGCAATGGAAAATTCTATCCATAACTGGTAAATAATAAGCTTTCTTATTTTATGTTTACAGCTGGAGATAACATGATGAAAGACTGTAAGTTCTATGGAATAAGTTGTAAGTAGTTCAGTACAGAAGGTGGCATAAGAATGAAGTGCACTTAACTGCATTGAGGAGGCAAGCAAGCAGGCACAAAAACTTAACCATATTAATTTTTTTAGTTATAAATTTTTCATTGATCTGTTACTTTCTATGCAGTTACAATAAATTGTGATTTTGGAGGTTGTTCTTAGTGCACTGAACATGAAATTGAAAGAAGAAAAAAATTATTCATTTACTGAAGAGAAAAGTTGCATGTGAATTTAGTGTTCATTTGACTGTATTTCTCTTCTATTTTATTTAAGCATGATATGTTCTTAATGTCACTATTGGGATACTACTAGTTTTGTAAACATAATATCAAAAAGTTTGGCTGCCTTCAGTCTCTTTTGCAGATCTTTATGCAGAATTTTAAGGGGAATAACAGTAATCTAAGCAGGTGTTTTAATGTTGCAAACTGTCTCATATGCTGCCAATAAAACATTTTTATTTAGTTCAATGATTAATTTATCTTTTGGGAATTTGTGTTAGAGGGCCTACTTTCAAGAAAGGTTATACTAATAATGTTGTAATACTGGTAATGTCATTTAGAAATATGCATGTAGCATTGCTAAGGTCTTAAAGTGTGTACAAAAAATAATAACCCTGCAAAGTTCCTAAAAAAGAATTATGTCTTCATTCCCTCCACTGAGCTAGAAATTATAATTGAAGTTTTTTTGTCTTATGTGAAAAAGATGCAAAGGAAGCATAAAGTGATTTGTAAGTGAAGGAAGAGGGGAACTTTAAATACTATTGGTTGAATGTGTTTCCATTTCTGGCAAATTATTAACTCATTAAGGGATTAGTCAGTATAAAATTGTAAATCTTGTACTTCTTTTTTAAAGAGTATCATCCAGAGCAGAACCTTTGTCACACATAGCTGGTTGCGTTATTCTGTAAATCAGAGTTTTATATTTGTAAAGGTTGGTCAAGGCTTCCTGCTACACGGAAGGACCATTAGCTGGAGGAGCTGTGGTAAATCACACAGTATCTATTTCTTGTTGTCTAATTTCTCATTTTCTCTTTTACTAAAAATAATGGAATCTTCATTTGAATGTGCATGGATTAACCCTTTCTGTATGGCATTACATAAAAAGTAGGTGATAGAAGCTAGGTAGCAAGCAGATCTCGTAATGGGCATATCATGTTCCACGTGGAAATTCAAAGCAACGGTTAAGTTTTATGGCTTTAATTAAGTGTCTCAGGACTTTTAGGATTACCTTTCCCTACAAAGTGTAGAGAGAGTTTCTTCTTCTCACCTGGCACCTGTATATGGGACAGATTTTTTACAGAGGTCTTGAGAAAGTTTGGTCTTTCAGGGAGAGAATCCATAGCAGTATATACCAATATCACTCCTATGGCTTACTGCTTGCTGAACTGTCCTTTGCCAGAGACAATCAGGACTCTGACAGCTTTGCAGAACGTGAATGTTTCTCTAGGGGAGGTTATAGCATGGCCCTGATTTTTTTAGTTAACAACCTTTCCTGGATTCCACTAAAATTTGTCATGTAAAAATATTTTGCCTTTTGCTCTGCCATTCTCAAACTGTAAGAGACAAACTCTACATCATACTTACAGTAACATCACAGTACAGTAACATCAGATTATGTCTTACTATATGAAAAAATTTTTTACAATGTTGTTGTGCTTTGAGATGCAAGTTTCAGACAGTCTTTAGAGAGTCAAATTATCACAAAATTTCAGACATTACACTCCATCATTATGTGAGTCACTTTATCAGTCCCCAAAATGAGTCCAAAATGTATTGTACTCATTGCAGGTTTGTAAAAGATCTTAGCAGCTAACAGTTTATTACCTTATTTCTGAAGGTGAGGATTTCATAAGATACCTGTGAAGACCACCAGTACTTACTTCATTTGCTGCCATAGTCTGTCTTCAGAGCTCTAATAGTAGTCCTTAAAATGATGCTAACTTATGGATTTAGAAAGCAACAAATCCTTTTTCATAGCACATTTTCATATCTTTCTTTTTATTGCATTTCACGGTCAATATTTAAACTACTGCAAGAATTGAATAGGAAGAGATTATAAAAATTAGGGTACAAATATTCTGGTAAGTTAAAGGTTTTCTGCCTTTTCATCACATTTATGTGAATATGTGTTGCTTTCTATAATACATCCATTTTTTCTTCTATTTTTAAACGTTGCTTAGCACCCACAATTCTCTGAATACTAAACAAGTACAGTAATGTATAACTCTGAAAATGTTGAAAAGGTGAACTGAAGTCAAATACAGATTTATTCCTCAGCATCATAAAATAGCAAGTGGTTTCTGATTGCTGGAATTTAACTGCTAAGTGGTCTGTGTAATTTACGCCCAGTGGTGCACTGGCTTTTTTCCATTAGGCCATGTGGAACAATTTTTAGTTCACTGCCACTCAACAGATAGAATTCACACAAATGGATAGTGATACCAGATCAAGGTGCTGATTTGCTTCATAATTTTAACAGTGGTTAGTTTTCCCTTTGGATTTCCCATTGCCATGACCTGTCTCTGAGACCAAAAGCTTATTTGATTTTTCTTTCTGTATCAACTGGTTAAAAGATGTTAGGTCTTCTTGGAAATCTTACTTCCCATTTCTTAGACCGGCATGGCTCAACAGAATGTTAATACTACATCTGTATCTTTTATTTGAGGTATTCTCTACATTGAAGTTCATTAATATTTCATCTTTTGCTCCCTATATAATAAAGGCTATTATTTTGTTGTTCTTTTTTTCCTACTGCTTTTTTGAATCATTGGTCTGTGATCAGGGAATGAAAATAGTGTTGTTGTTCTTCCAATTATCTTCTGTCTCTGCTGCTTTTGAGACTTTGTCTCTGTTCTTGGGTTGTGAGAGGGTTCTGGCAACAGTAAAGTGGGGCTTTGGTGGGCCTATTTTTCTCTCTTCTGGAAGCTTCATATGTGGGATTTTTTTTCTCTTTAGAAAGTCACCTTTAATATCTCTTTACATTATCCATGGAAAAATAAATTTCCAATTAAGCTGGTGTGTCGTCTGCACTTTTACATGGGTCCAATTTGTCTGAAAAGGTGTATTGTGTTATGGGTACTCTGAAGATCTTCATGATGTCAATCATTCTGCAGATGAATGAGGCAAAAATTTTCCCCTTATTACTGAAATGCAGCAGACTTAAGGAAATTCCTAACTGGAAAAACAACATTTTGTTTCTTGTTGATCACTCCTAGAAGCTTAAAATAACTTTTCATGAGCACTTACCTTGTGTGAATCTCTTACTGAGATTATCTGCTTAATCTAAATAGGCACCAATTAGGCAAACTGTTATTGTTTCCACTCTGTAGGCCCCAAGGATTTATGGGCAAAGATGTAGCTCTTGAGATAACAGGAAAAGCTTGAACTGGATTTTAGATAGTAGAGGATGAAGAATTGCTTTCTGAATTTGGTAGGCAGTAAAAATCCCAAACACCTAAAAAAAGCCAACTGGTGGTTAACATGAAATGAAAATATTTAAAATTCCTTTTCAAGCCAAAACACCATAGGAAATTAGCTTCTTTATATTCAAATCCAAAGCTTCTAATTCAAACTATTCTCTGCTCTAGTGTTTCCATAAATAAAATATTTCAAAACAAAGTGTATTGCACTACAGAAAACATAATATGACTTCTCTAGTGGACTACATATTTGTTAGATGGAGAAAACTTATTTCAGTATTGATGCTACTATCAAATATGTTGTCAAGAAGGTAGTAAGCGGAAATCTCTCAGAACAAGAGGATTTCAGAGTTCCCAAAACACAGTCATTTTTTCCCACTTCATAATTCAGTTCAATCACCTGAAGAGACCTTCTCATTAGCCCACAGCTGGCAACATTAAAAGATATTGTGTTATTCACTTAGGATGTGCTGGATTCAGCTTTGTGAAATTCAACTTGAGAATTCAGAAGAAAATATAAAACCAGAAGGTTTTAATAAAAAAAAAAAAAAAAAGTTTTAATTTCTTTTTCTGTGGATTCATTTTTTTTCCAAATTGGCCAAAACCCTTTCTCTGGAAAGAAGCACTCCATAATACTGGGTTTCCTGACTTCTGGATCTGCTCAGCTATCTTTACTCTAATGCAAGGAGAGACTTCATAGTCTACAATAAATACACTTGCAGTATTTCCCTTTGGAGTATGGATCACAGGCATTAATTTGGATCAACAGATAAGACAAGACAATATCTCTAGAATCATTAATAATAGATATTCTCAAAAGAAATATTTCCTGAGTCGTAAAACAAATACATGAATAAAATGAAAGTGACATTGACATAAACATTTGTATCTTAGATTTGTTTTACAGTAGCAACCTAAGGCAAAATATAAACATTTTAAAAAATTGTTTGAATTTTGCCTCTTTTCTCAGAGGAAAAGCTGCAGACCTTGCCCATCTACCCTCCACTAAATGTAGTTTGCTATAAAGCATTAAACACCCTAATTCTGGTAACAGTTTGATGATATTGTCATCAAGGCCTCTTCACAATTAAGATATGATCACAAACCTGTTTGTTTGTTTTTTCTTATACTCTCTTCTCACTTTTCTTTCAACAGTTGAGAATTATTTTTTTCCTTTAAACACAGGCCAAATTCAATTCAAATCTAGTCAGAAGCAGCATCACAAAACTGATGATTTGGGATTCCACATTTATTACTGCTCAATAACTTCCATATCAAATATACTCAGTATACAAATCAAAGGATGTTGTTTGTTTTTTTCCTAGATGCTATCTTTTAAAAGTTGTTGTGGGATTTGCTAATTAAGCTTTCCTGTGTCCATGACCTACAATATCATCAGTGGCAATGATGTTCAGTGTTACAAAGTTGTTCTTGTTTTTGAACAAGAGGTGCAAGAAAGCTAAGATCCAACATGTTTACCTGCCCTTTTAAAATGAAAACTTTTAGTAAATGAAATCCATGAATACACTATTGCTGTGGTCATATGGATATATAATTGCCCTAAGTACAATTTTTACATCTTTTTTTTTTTGAAGTATGTGGTTATTGGCATTATTGAAGAGAGAATAATAAATAATATGGGGCTCTGTTTTTTCAGCACTATCTTTGTTTCTAAACTAACCACATACCGTCCAGCCTGCAAAAAGAACTGGAAGGATCATATATGTTTTAACGATCAGTTGATTTAAAACATGCATCTACATGTATACAGCAGTCAAGATCAAGTGAGAGTGGTTGAAAAAAGCTTATGGTTTTGTGGGGTCATTTAATTTGATTTAAGCAGCTCTTGCCATCCCTCTTATCATCCCTTCTGCACCATCCCCTCAGTGTGACTGTAGCACAGAATCAGGCTGTGAAATGAATCAGAATACTGATGCAAACAAATGGAGAAGGATAGAAGATGGTGAGATAAAATAAAAGGAGGGACAGGGGCTGCTTAAACAAGCAACACCGCCAGAAGACTTGTTCATTAAAACATGGTTTGACTGATTGACAGGTGTTTAGGGATTTCCAAGGTTCTAAGTTTTTACATCTATACAATTTTCCCTTTATAATTTTAGCTGTAACTGAGCAAATCACTTTTGAACTCCTCATTTGCCTAGGTTATTATTTTTTTTATTAATTTCTCTTAGATTATTCAATTCTTTAATGATATGCAGTGTTCTTAGTTGGAAAAGTTTTAGAGTGACAGACGCATTTTGGATTGTGTGTTAATGAATGAAATTATTAAGCTATTTAAATGTATCTTGTTAAAATGTCACAGGCAACAAGTTATACAAAAAAGGAGACCTTTAATAACACAGTATTTTAAAGTTTAAATCTAATATCTGCTTTTCTGAGTATTAAGACCACAGTGTCCTTGCTCTGACAAATCTCTGCAGACTGATTACTGCTTCACTAAGGAGAGAATGTGATACTAAAAATTAAATTAAAAAAAAGAAATTTATTTCTGTCTTTTAGAACTGCATGACATAGGAGAGAAATGAAGGAGGGGGAAGTACTGAGAAATAATGCAAGAGAATGAAGGAAAATCAGTAAACAAAAATGACACCAGAGGAGAAAAAGTAATAGAAAGGCAAGAGTAGCATGATAAAAAGGGTATAAACATCACTTAAATGTCTGTAAAGAAATCTTTTGCACCAGAAGTTCATTCATTATTTGCAAATAAAACCTAAAAATTTTAAATATTGTGGAGATTGAGACAAATGCATCTGAATTCTCTTTCTGTTCTTCCGAAATGTAATCATCAGTCTGTCATGACATTTCAGGGCAGACAGGGCCAACTTAATGATACTGTGAAGAGTTAGAAAATTATATGCCTGAGGGCAATTCAAACTTCTTGGTGTGTAGGTTGGTGTTTGTACATTGTTCATTCATGACACTGGAGAACTAGATGTGCATCTTCAGGAGATATCACCCAAAAAAGAAGAACTTCTGTTGCAAGGTGTGCTGTGGGAAAAATCAATAGAAATCTTTCTTGAAAGCCCTTTGTTAAAGATAGGTTATCTAAAAGGCTCTGTAATTTCTTGTTCAGAGATAATATTTTGCTTTCCTATTCTGTATTAGGAAACTGCTGAACAAAAGATGAATTCTATCCTGATTTGTCCTGGATAAACCTTCATAAGATCCTTATTCAGCCTTCTTTTTTCTAAGACGCAATATTTGGAAAGACTATCTAAGAATCACCTCTGATGAAAACTGTGACAGAGGAAGTACTTCGGTACATGTGAGACCTCTTGGGCTAAAATGAGTAGCAATCCTTTTGTTGTACCAGCAAAGACTGTAGTGGTCGTGAGATCTTCTGCAAGCTTTCTCTAATTCTAAAGTCAACAGTTAAATGTGGTCTTTGGAAAGAATGGGAAACTCATACCGAGTCTACATCTAAAGCCAGATTTAGATTCAAAATTTTATTAGGGATAAGAAGTGCCAGTCTTTAGCAGTAGTACCATCTTCCCTGTTTACCAAGCTAAGTTTGAGTAGCTTGATCATGAACTCTCTGTGGTTGTCAAGTTTCACTCTAAATTGCTCCATGAAGAGTATGTATCAGCATTATCTATGCAAATACATCTAAGTACTGAATATTTTAGCACTTGATTTAGTAGTGCTCCCTCTGGAGTTTTTCATTTGTGCCTATAAACTAGACTTATTTAGAGCTGTTGGCTCTGGTCCACCATTTAATTCTTAAATCTTTAGAATTTGTAAGTGTTGTGACCCTTTTGCCAATGCAAGTAATCCTAATTCCAGCAATTTACACTTGTCACTTTGCTTTAAACTCCATTACCGCACACTGAGATTCTACACAAAATGGCTTGGAGACCATTTAGCAAAAAACAAATTGGAGATAGAGGGATTGTGTCCTTTATGTCATGATTAATTATTTATTGGGATTTTGGTTTTGTTTTGCAGAGCTGTGACCTGGCCCAGCAGAGTATTGTTCATATTGTTCAGAGTCCACAGAAGAACAGTCAGAACAAGGATGAGACAGAAGATAACTGTGTTGGAGATATTCAAAAAGCCTTGGAAAGAGAACCTGAAAGTCTAACACGCATAGATCTCAGTACCAGCATCCTCCCATCACTCTCTGCAGGCTTGGCTGTAATTCTGGATCCTACAAAAAACAGTGTTTCTCCTCCCTCCGAAAAATCAGGTAAATTGGTAATTTGGTACATTTCAATACACGGGCTTGAACATTTGTCTATTTCTTTCTAAGGGTGAACACAGAATCATAGAATTGTTTAGGTTTGAAAAGACCTTTAAGACCATGAAGTCCAACCATTAACCCAGCGCTGTTGAGTCCACCACTAAACCATGTCCCTAAGCACCACATCTACACATGATCTTAGAAATACCTCCAGGACCGTGACTCCACCACTTCCCTAGGCAGCCTTTTCCAGTACTTTACAACCCTTTTGGTGAAGAAATTTTTCCTAATGTCCAATCTAAACCTCCCCTAGTGCAAACTGAGGC
>VWZY01006918.1:31266-41354 GCA_013399075.1 Chloroceryle aenea
TTCTTTACAACCCTTTTGGTGAAGAAATTTTTCCTAATGCCCAAGCTAAACCTCCCCTAGTGCAAACTGAGGCCATTTCCCCTTGTCCTATCACTCGTTACTTGGGAGAGGAAACTAACCACCACCTCAATACAACCACTTTTCAGGTAGTTGTAGAGAGCAATAAGGTCTCCCCTGAGCCTGCTTTTCTCCAAGCTAAACAACCCCAGTTCCCTGAACCACTCCTCATAAGTTCTGTGCTTTAGACCTTTCATCAGCTTCATTGCCCTTCTCTGGACATGCTCCAGCACTTCAATGTCCTTCTTGTAGTGCGGGCCCCAAAACTGAACACAGTATTCAAGGTGTAGCCTGAGTATAGTGGGATGATCACTTCCCTTCTTCTGCTGGCCACAGTGTTTCTGATACAGGATTCATGCTGTTGTCCTTTTCTGCCACCGGGGCACACTGATGGCTTATTCTCAGGCAGCTGTCCACCAGCATCCCCCAGTCCCTTTCCTCCGGGCAGCTTTAGAGACAGTCCTCTCCAAGTGTTTCATGGGGTTCCTGTGATCCATGTGAATGACCCAGCATGTGTCCTTGTTGAACCTCATGCCATGTCAGTTGGGCTGACTCCAGTGGAATGAAGTTCAACAAGGCCAAGTGCCAAGTGCCAGGTCCTGCACTTTGGCCACAACAACCTCATGCAGCGCTACAGGCTGGGCACAGAGTGGCTGGAGAGCAGCCAGGTGGAAAGGGATCTGGGGGTGCTGATCGACAGGAAGCTGAACATGAGCCAGCAGNCTTCTTATGCCTCAGCTTCCACCCATTACCCCTTGTCCTATCATCAGGCATCACCGAGAAAAGCCTGGCTGCATCCTCGCTCCCTGCTTAATGTCCACAGCCTTTCCCTTGTCCACTAAGTGGGTCACCTTGTCATTGAAGGAGATGAGGTTAGTCAAGCAGGACCTGCCTCTCATAAACACATACTGACTGGGCCTAATCACCTCCATGTCCTGCACATGCCACGTATTGGCATTCAGGATGATCTGCTCCATAACCTTTCCCAGCACTGAGGTCAGACTGACAGGTCTGTAGTTCCCGGGGTCCTCTTTACAGTCCTTCTTGTAGATGGATGCCACATCTGCTAACCTCCAGTCAGCTGGGACCTCCCCTGTTAGACAGGACTGCTGGAAAATAATTCAAAGTGCTTTGGTGAGCAGTTCTGCTTGTACCCTTGGTTGGGTCCCATCTGGCCCCATAGATGTGTATGTCTAAGTGATGTGGCAAGTCACTGACCATTTCACCTTGGATCATGGGGACTTCATTCACCTCTTCATCCCTGTCTGCGAGCTCAGGGGCCTGTGTACCTGGAGAACAATTGGTCTTCTAAAGACTGATGCAGAGAAGGCATTCAGTACCTTAGCCTTTTCTTCATCCTTTTTCATTATATTTACCCCTGCATTTATGGAGAATGGAGACTCTCCTTTGTCCTCCTTTCCTTTTCTTGTGCATATATATAGAAACTTTCTTTCTTTTTTTTTCCTATTTTTTTTTTTTTTTTACAGCAGTAGCCAGATTAAGTTCTCTCTGGTCTTTGGCCCTTCTAATTTTCTCCCTGCATAACCTCATGATATCTGTCTCTGTAGTACTCCTGAGCTGCCAACCCCTTCTCCCAAAGGTCGTAAACTCCCTTATGTTTCCTGAGTTCCAGCCAAGGCTCTCTGTTCAGCCATGCTGCTCTTCTTCTCCCACAGCTCATCTTTCAGCCCACAGAAATGACATTCTACTGTAACTTTAAGAGTTCCTTCTTGAGAGATGTCTAGCCTTCCTGGACTCCTTTTCCCTTGAAGGCTGCCTCTCAAGGGACTCTGTCAACTAGTCTCCTGAACAGGCCAAAGTCTGTCTTCCAGAAGTCCAAGTTAGCAGTTCTGCAGAGAATCGAAAACTCAGTCATTTTGTGATTACTATGCCAAAGATGGCCTCTAACCATCACATCACCCACAAGTCCTCCTGTGTTCACAAACAACACATCCAGCAGAGAGCCTTCCCTTGTTGGCTCACTCAACAGCTGAGTGGTATTCCACAAGGAAAAAAAAAAACAACAACATATGGTATCTTTTAGTTATTAAACAAAACCCCAGCTATTTTAAGAGGTGATAAGCATCTGATGTGTCTTCTAGCAAAATATTTTTTCTTATGGATAAACTGAATGATTTCTTGTGTTGTTCCTGTCTCTAACTTGTATTATGCTAATATTTTTTTCCATATTATTATAAGCTGGCAAAAACCCCAGAGGTCTATGAGAAGGCAAAAAATGTAAATTTCCATTACATAAGTTTCCTTAACTAGAATGTTGGGCATCTTATATATTGCAAATATGTTTAATACACAATCTGTTTTAATGTTTTCATAGTCAAATATTTTAGTAAAAAAAAATAATTATATACAATAGACTTATTATTTATTAAAATATAGCTGGCACAAAATATGATGATGATTCATACTATGGATTTTAGTAGTTCTTCATCCACCAAATTATTACTAAGAATATCTTTTCATCATGAAAAATCATCTGAGGTAGAAGTTAAGTTACTGCAGATGGGTTGTGCTGCAATATTTAAAGTTGTTCATGAGAGAAGGAAATATAAGAATCTTTTAGCTGTTACATAAATCTTCTCAGACTTACTCTCTCTTCACACACAGTCTATCTAACCCTTAGTGACAGCTGTGTTTGTCCCCAGTGAAGAGACATCAGTCTGTACATACCGGATTCTGTTGTTATTTGTCATTACAGTCCATCAGAGATGTCTTTTTAGAAAAAACAGTGCACAAATGACTGTTATACACAATACAGAAGATAATACCAAACATATAGGTCCAGAGTACAGAAGATAATTTGTGAATATGACAAGAGATACCTCTGCGACTATCCTGACAACAGAAATCATCATGCTTAACAAAATGGCTACTAAAACTGTAGAGAAATTCTACAGTAGCTTGTAGAGAATTTCTTAAGTATCTCATGCAGAAAATGATACAATTCGTAGGAGGGTCACAGAAGTTTTCCACAACTGACTTGATCAACCTCTCACTGCCAACTAATGATGAATGAGTGCAGTTTAGGAACAAATTAGTACGCAGCTTAATGATCCACATCTCCCAGTCTGAATGAATAATGAGACAAAAGGGGCACATGCTGACTTAAATCTAGTAAGCTAAGGACAGGGTCTCAGGATGGATTTACTGTCAAGGCAATAGTGTTCTACTCTTTATTTATTTTTCCACTACTGTATGTGATGTGTACAAGACTTCAACAATTGTGCTTGACCTTACAGAATAGTTTACACATATGTAAGGCATTTTAAAATTTGACTTGTAGTATGTTTTTCCACAGACTATGAACTCTGTGAAGCAAAGTACAAACTAATAGATGTCTTTTATTGCAGCAAATATATCAGGGCAGAATGACAGCTGAGGAAAAATGTATTGAGAATATATGTGGACTAGTTTTATTTGTGATTAAGCTAAACAGATTTTTTTATCGTAAGAAAAAAAAAAAGAAGAGTCATGCTAATAACTGACAATTCTCCCTGGAAGGATGATAGTAACAAGTACTTTTTAAAAGGCCTGTTAGACTCTCAGTATGAGAACTTTTCCTTGTCTCTGTTCAGCCCAACTACTCTTGTTCATTATGAGTGATTTTGGTGGTTTTGTTATTACGGTTTTGGGCAGGTTAATTTGTAGTCATATACTTTACTGAGTTAAGAAGTAGTTTGGATTAAAAATAATCCATCAAGAAGAAAAGGAAAAAAACCAAACAAAACAAAACAGAGGTTAATTTTCCAATCAACTTTAATGTGTAGTGAAGATTTTCTTTGGCACAGTTGAAATGATCACTACTAGGGGGAAGGAGTGTCTAAAGACTGCATATGCCACCACTGCTGCTGGAAACTATACTTATTAATATATTGTCTTAAAAGGTGGATGGTTGTTGTGGTAATCAGTGCAGAGTAAAAAAAAATACAGTTGAACCAAGTATAATCCCTTTTTTTCTCTGTATGTGAGATCACAGTAAGGAGAAGACAGGTTAATTTCTAGTTAAGTAGAGGACTAATTTAAACTTACAGTTCAGATACAGAGGGTTCATTGATTGACTGTTCTTTAGTCTAACATGCTACACATCTATTCTGTATCTGTTAACATTAAAAGTAAGAGACTTCATCTTTTTGTCCAAGTTATTTCTGTTTATTCCCATAGGATGATTACCCTATGTCCCTGCTCTGCTTTTGCACCATTTAACAGCAAAAGTATTTTTGAAATATTTAATTGAATGCTTGGAGGTCAAATTGTAGAATTTTACCAGAAATCCAGGAGATACACAACTCTTGTAATATTGTACTGCTATTAAATAAGTAATATACTTAAGTAGTATAAGCTGCTGCACTTGACTAGGCAAAAAAACCCTTATAACCTGGCATCCTGTCTCCACTAAGAGCCATTATTTGCTCCTTACAGAAGAGCATAAAAGGACATCCTCCTCCCAGCTCACTCCCACTTTAGTGGTGAGTAATGACAGCAACTCTTGACTGGTCTGGAGAGCAATCTTACTTACACTGTGTTTTTAATGTAGAGTGTGTGTTTGTCCATGAGAGATGCAGAAGTTTGAAAGTCATTAATAGGCTGAAAAAAAACCCCAAAATAAATCTAAATCTCCACATCAAAAATTTCCAGGTTTCGCCTATTTGCAGGCAAGGGTAACAGAAATGCCTTTTTCTGTCTGGTAAATAGCCATGTAATGAACATGTGAAAAACTCAGCAGAGGACATTCATCCTACCTCACCTAATTTACAATCTGTCCAATATCTAGGACAAAGTGCTTTGGTAAAAAATTTAAGTAAATAATGGTTGCATGTCAGTAAATACATGTATAGGGTGAAGGGATTTTGGACTTGAGAAACAGAGAGTCTGAAAAACACAAGGGTTCATATAGCTCATCAACTGAATATGAAAATGCATCTTTATTCCAGGTCCAAGAAAGCTAATATGATCTATGAAAGTCTAGGTAAGAGTCTGATATACAGTAGACACATGCAAAGACTTAGAAGAGAAAGCAGCAATTTAGGGTTTGGGTAGTCATACTGTGCATTTACTCTGAAGAAGTAAAAAAAACAAAAACCAAAAACCGAAACAAAACAACAAATAAATTTAACTTGTGATATTGCTGACAATGTACGAGTACTTTTTGAATAGTATCCTGTTGATTGTGCATTAAAATTCCTGTTTTCTCTAATTCCTATCACATTTTAGTATGATTCCTTTAATAAAAAAGCCTAAAAGGATAAGAATTTTTGTGTCATGTTTTTTTGAAGGAAACGAGTAGTAGTCTAAGCTCCTGAAAGTAGTTTAAAATTACTTCATAGTTTAATAAAACTTATAATGTCAAATTCGTTCCACTTTGGGCAGTGATATCTCCATCTTTTAATCTTGTGTTAGGCTGAGTACCCCTATCAAGTACCAAGCTGAGTCCAGCTGCAGCTTTTTGTTACCCTGTTTTTGAGAACGTCATCAAAACATGAGCACTGATCCATCCAAATTGGCCTCCAGTGCTTCAAGAACATCTCTATTGATACTCTGCGACGTGAAACTCTGTTAAGTGTTCAGCAACTGCATCATACAAAACTAGGACATTTTCCCATGACCTAATTTTGCTTTGCTGTGCCATAAAACCAAATATCTAAAACTTTACTATTCCCTTAGAAGCAGAAAAAGGATTCTTAGAATTTCTCTCCTGTCATTTAGCTGCATTTTTACATGGAAAATTAATCAGTCTAAAGATTTCTTTCCCTTGGCATCTGTACAAATCATTTGTGGATTAATTATAACATGAATTAATTAATTAAATGTACTTTAGGTCCGTGGTATTGTAAATCAGTAGTTTGAGGAGGAGAAATCAGTACTCTGTGTAATTTTTCCCAGAGTTATCAAGATTTTGTTATAAAAACAAATGAACAGAGTACTTATACTGACCTTTCTTAAATTTCTTGAAATATTAATACACACTTTAATGGTGGTTACATGCTTCTTATGGTAGTTCTTTTTGACAGACATTCATTGAATAAGATTCATATTACTGTACAATTAGAAGTAATGAATTACTTAATATGCAACCACTGTATTGTTTCGGTGGATATACTCAAGTAACTAGATAGGTTACTATGGTATATTCAGACTCGGTGCACCAACAGTTTGATTTTGTAGTAGGATTAAACAACTTTTTATGTAAATGAAAATGCATTATGCAGGACATTGTGATTTAGCCCACATTTTATGTGGTTTTTTTTGTACTGCATTATTTTACAAACTTCCAAACACCAAATGCAATATCAAATTGAGGATCAGCCTATATCCAGAAAAGGAAAGGTGCTAATTTACTTTTTTAGAAAAGCAGAATCAAATACCAACTCAGCAATAATATACTAGTCTTAATTTTGGCAGATGCTTTTTGGGAAGCATGGTTGCATTTGTCTTCGTTACATGCTATGTACATTTACTGTATGTACAATTCTGTTTTAAACTTTAAAACTTTACAAAATTCCTATATTAACAACTCTGTTTGTGCTAATTATTTGTTCCTGCACATTGTTAATCATTATCAGTGTGCATGTATTATATACACAAGGCTGTTAGATACACTTCAACTATTAGACCTTTTATCCTAAATTTGCTGTGAGTACAATACCACAGAGCTGATGCACTGTTGTTGCAGAAACCAAGTTGCTCAGGCCCGAGAGCTCTTTGACAAAAGAAACTGGAACAAAAGCAGACATCTTCCTTCCTCTCTGTCTTTCCTTATCTGATATTTTCATACTGTTTGTCCCTGTCACCCAAAACCTCCTCTGTGCTCCTTAACTGCTTTTGTTGGCTTTGGTATCTAAGCTACCCTTCATGAATATTCCATACCTTTGGATGTTCCATACCTTCAAGATGTTCTGCCCATTTGCAGTCCCTTGTGCTTATTTTGTTGGCTTTTTGTTTGTTTTTTTTTAGTTTGTTGGGGGGTTTTGTTGTTGTTTGATTGTTTTTTGTTTGGTTTTGTTTGTTTTATAACCTTTTATCACTTGGTTGCCTCCTGTGTTCAACTACACATCTTTGTCACTTTGGTGGTCACACTGCTCACATACTTAACACATACTTACACAACATGCCTAAGTCATAACAGTGTTAAAATAAGTTTTTCAGAAATAACTATATTTTTCAGTATGTGCATCTGAGGTCTGAAAGTCCAAGTACCAAGAGTATGACAATAGTATTTCTATATGGTATAGTGAGATTACATTTAGTTTTAAATGAATCCTTCTAAATATTTCCTATGTGTTGAATGAGAATTTTAAAAGGGTTTCCAAGCTATTTGGTAAATTTATGTCACAAGTTCTCAAACTGTGATCCATATTTGAAGCTCTGAGATCCAGAAGGGTATTTATTGATTATCCACTGAGATATTGGTCACAGAGTTCTAGCTCCACTTACTTACTTTCAACTGCTAAAATACATTGTAATAATAGAATCATATAATCATTTATGTTGGAAAAGATTTGTAAAGATAATGCAGTCCAACCATTAACCTAACCAAGTCCACCAAGTCCACCACCTCAGTAAGCAGGTCACCTGCCTCCCTTCAGAGAGTCCCCATCTCTTGTTTTTCTTTTCTCTCTAACATACCTGCAGAATCCTTTTTGTTATTTTTAATGTCCCTGNGGTGACTCACATCAGTTAGATCACATCAGTTGCTCTTCCCATATTAACCAGAGCTGTAACTCTGTTTTAGAAGTCCCCCACATTAGTCAGTCATTATTTCCCCTTAGTGAAGCCATGGTGGCTGTCACTGTTCACCTCATTATTTGTCATGTGCCTTAGAACAGATGCCAGGGGGATCTGCTCCATGATTTTAGCTGGCACAGAGGTGAGGCTGACTGGTCTGTAGTTCCCTGGGTTTTTTTTGCTTCCCTTTATAAAAATGGGGTTATGTTTCCCCTTTTCTAATCTGTGGGAACTTTGCCAGACTGCCATGACTTCTCAAATATAATGGCTAGTGGCCTAGCAACTTCAGCTGCCAGTTCCTTCAGGACCCATGGATGTATCTCATCAGGTCCCATGGACTTTTGCACCTTCAGGTCTTCTAGGTGTTCCTGGACCTGATCTGCTCCTACCCTGGGTGATTCTTCACTCTTCCAGACCCAACCAATGCCCTCTGTGACTTGGGTGGTTTGGCTCAAGTGGTTATCAGTGAAGACTGAAGCAAAAAAATCACTGAGTACTTCAGCCTTCTCCATATCCTCAGTAAGCAGGTCACCTGCCTCCCTTCAGAGAGTCCCCATCTCTTGTTTTTCTTTTCTCTCTAACATACCTGCAGAATCCTTTTTGTTATTTTTAATGTCCCTGGACAGGTTTGACTCCATCAGGGCTTTAGCTTTCCTAACTTGGATTCTGGTTTCATGAACAATCTTCTTGTACTCATGCCAGTTTACCTGTCCTTGCTTCCACCATTTGTGCGTTCCCCTTTTGTATTTGATTTTGACCCGGAGTTCCTTGTTCATCCATATAGACCTTCTTGCACCTTTGCCTGATTTCTTCTTTTTAGGGATGCAGTGCCTTTGAGCTTGGAGGAGATGATCCTTGAAAGTCAGTCAGCTTTCCTGGGCTCCCAATCCCTCCAGTGCTTTGTCCCATGTTACACCACCAAGGAGGTTCCTGTAGAGGCCAGAGTTGGCTCTCCTGGTTTCTTGAGGGTTTCAAGATTGCCAAGCACTCCCTTCTTTCCTTCCTTTAGGATCTTAAATCCACCTTATCATGGTCACTGCAGTCAAGGCTGACCATGAGCTTAACATTGGTCACCAGCCCCTCCCTTTTGGTAAGAAAAAGGTCTAGCATGGCATCTCTCCTTGTTGGTTCCTCTATTGGCTGGAGGAGGAAGGTATTAGCAATGCATTTCAGGAATCTTCTGGATTGCTTGTGCCCTGCTGTGTTGTCTCTCCAACTGATACCAGGGTGATTAAAGTCCCCCATGAGGACTAGGGCTTGTGAACGAGCAACATGTCCTGTCTGTGAAGGGCCTCATCCACTTCATCCTCCTAGTCAGGTGGTATGTAGCAGTAAGTAAGTACCACAGTAATGTCTCCTTTTGTTCCTTTTGCCCTGGCCCATAGGCACTCAGGTTTTTAATCATCACTTGCCAGGTGGAGCTCCATGCATTCTAGCTGACACAGAGGTCACCACCCCTCCTCGTCACCCTTGCCTGTCCTTCCTGAAGAATTATACCCTTCTAATCCAGCACTCCAGTTATAGGAATCATTCCACCATGTCTACCCAGACAGGTGCCTGGACACCTACCTGTTTGTGTGAGGCCTATGTCTGGGTCACCACATTTCTTCTGGCAACAGCTTTTNTTTCTTGAGGGTTTCAAGATTGCCAAGCACTCCCTTCTTTCCTTCCTTTAGGATCTTAAATCCACCTTATCATGGTCACTGCAGTCAAGGCTGACCATGAGCTTAACATTGGTCACCAGCCCCTCCCTTTTGGTAAGAAAAAGGTCTAGCATGGCATCTCTCCTTGTTGGTTCCTCTATTGGCTGGAGGAGGAAGGTATTAGCAATGCATTTCAGGAATCTTCTGGATTGCTTGTGCCCTGCTGTGTTGTCTCTCCAACTGATACCAGGGTGATTAAAGTCCCCCATGAGGACTAGGGCTTGTGAACGAGCAACATGTCCTGTCTGTGAAGGGCCTCATCCACTTCATCCTCCTAGTCAGGTGGTATGTAGCAGTAAGTAAGTACCACAGTAATGTCTCCTTTTGTTCCTTTTGCCCTGGCCCATAGGCACTCAGGTTTTTAATCATCACTTGCCAGGTGGAGCTCCATGCATTCTAGCTGACACAGAGGTCACCACCCCTCCTCGTCACCCTTGCCTGTCCTTCCTGAAGAATTATACCCTTCTAATCCAGCACTCCAGTTATAGGAATCATTCCACCATGTCTACCCAGACAGGTGCCTGGACACCTACCTGTTTGTGTGAGGCCTATGTCTGGGTCACCACATTTCTTCTGGCAACAGCTTTT
>VWZY01006918.1:41523-60048 GCA_013399075.1 Chloroceryle aenea
CAAGTCCACCACTGAACCCTAAGTGCCACATCTACATGTCTTTTAAATACCTCCAGGAACGGTGACTCACATCAGTTAGATCACATCAGTTGCTCTTCCCATATTAACCAGAGCTGTAACTCTGTTTTAGAAGTCCCCCACATTAGTCAGTCATTATTTCCCCTTAGTGAAGCCATGGTGGCTGTCACTGTTCACCTCATTATTTGTCATGTGCCTTAGAACAGATGCCAGGGGGATCTGCTCCATGATTTTAGCTGGCACAGAGGTGAGGCTGACTGGTCTGTAGTTCCCTGGGTTTTTTTTGCTTCCCTTTATAAAAATGGGGTTATGTTTCCCCTTTTCTAATCTGTGGGAACTTTGCCAGACTGCCATGACTTCTCAAATATAATGGCTAGTGGCCTAGCAACTTCAGCTGCCAGTTCCTTCAGGACCCATGGATGTATCTCATCAGGTCCCATGGACTTTTGCACCTTCAGGTCTTCTAGGTGTTCCTGGACCTGATCTGCTCCTACCCTGGGTGATTCTTCACTCTTCCAGACCCAACCAATGCCCTCTGTGACTTGGGTGGTTTGGCTCAAGTGGTTATCAGTGAAGACTGAAGCAAAAAAATCACTGAGTACTTCAGCCTTCTCCATATCCTCAGTAAGCAGGTCACCTGCCTCCCTTCAGAGAGTCCCCATCTCTTGTTTTTCTTTTCTCTCTAACATACCTGCAGAATCCTTTTTGTTATTTTTAATGTCCCTGGACAGGTTTGACTCCATCAGGGCTTTAGCTTTCCTAACTTGGATTCTGGTTTCATGAACAATCTTCTTGTACTCATGCCAGTTTACCTGTCCTTGCTTCCACCATTTGTGCGTTCCCCTTTTGTATTTGATTTTGACCCGGAGTTCCTTGTTCATCCATATAGACCTTCTTGCACCTTTGCCTGATTTCTTCTTTTTAGGGATGCAGTGCCTTTGAGCTTGGAGGAGATGATCCTTGAAAGTCAGTCAGCTTTCCTGGGCTCCCAATCCCTCCAGTGCTTTGTCCCATGTTACACCACCAAGGAGGTTCCTGTAGAGGCCAGAGTTGGCTCTCCTGGTTTCTTGAGGGTTTCAAGATTGCCAAGCACTCCCTTCTTTCCTTCCTTTAGGATCTTAAATCCACCTTATCATGGTCACTGCAGTCAAGGCTGATCATGAGCTTAACATTGGTCACCAGCCCCTCCCTTTTGGTAAGAAAAAGGTCTAGCATGGCATCTCTCCTTGTTGGTTCCTCTATTGGCTGGAGGAGGAAGGTATTAGCAATGCATTTCAGGAATCTTCTGGATTGCTTGTGCCCTGCTGTGTTGTCTCTCCAACTGATACCAGGGTGATTAAAGTCCCCCATGAGGACTAGGGCTTGTGAACGAGCAACATGTCCTGTCTGTGAAGGGCCTCATCCACTTCATCCTCCTAGTCAGGTGGTATGTAGCAGTAAGTAAGTACCACAGTAATGTCTCCTTTTGTTCCTTTTGCCCTGGCCCATAGGCACTCAGGTTTTTAATCATCACTTGCCAGGTGGAGCTCCATGCATTCTAGCTGACACAGAGGTCACCACCCCTCCTCGTCACCCTTGCCTGTCCTTCCTGAAGAATTATACCCTTCTAATCCAGCACTCCAGTTATAGGAATCATTCCACCATGTCTACCCAGACAGGTGCCTGGACACCTACCTGTTTGTGTGAGGCCTATGTCTGGGTCACCACATTTCTTCTGGCAACAGCTTTTGGCAAAGTTGCAACCACCTGCCCAAGTGACTAAATGTGCAGACTGCCAAGACATGGCCAGATGATTCACAACAACTCCCTTTCTCAACCTTCGTGGGTGACGCTCCTGAGGCGTTGAAATACCCTGCTGAGGCTGAGGCTGTGGCTCCACCCACACCTCACCTGCCTTTCTTGCAAGAGATGCCAGCTTGGTGAGGGAGGTCACCCTGCTGGCCACAAAGAACCCAGTCTGGGGTAAAAAAAGCCCAGTGTGCTGAGTTCTGCTGCTCTGCCAAACCGCTGCGTGGATGGTCCGTCTTTGAAGGCTGATCTCAGTGTCTGATCAAAGACTTCAAAAGAAAGAAAACAATCTTTTTATATAATGTTATATTTAGAGAAGTATTCATTTTTGCAATTAATCATCTCTGATTATCCTTCATGTCTGCTATCTGGGTAAATTGACAAGAGTGATAGTGGCATTCTCTAATCTGACCTTCACTGAAATAGCACTTCCTGAATGTCTCTAGTGGCACTTCAAGAGTTAACTGGAGAACAGAGAAAGCGTTTTCAGCCCAGCAATTAACTATTGCTAATTCTGTCAAAATTTTTTTTGAAATAGCTAAGATTAAGAAAAATATTCTGGTTATTCTACTTCCAGTACGGTTATGAAAATTTGTCATTACAAAGTCCTTGGAAGTTTGCTCTTATATATATTGTATCTTCTGTTAGGGTTATTAACCCTTGACAGCTCACTGCTGCAATACTTCCAAGTTCTATTTATAAAAATTGATATCCCCTCTTCACCTTCCAGCAACAGCAAAAAGTGATTTTATAAGACATTAGCATAATGGAACCTTTTCAATAAAATGATAAATTGAGCCCATTTCAGAAAACAGAACACACACTTGATAATTTATTGCAGTCAGTGCTATGCTGGAGAGCTCATTCATATCATATGCTTTTAACACTGATGAGAATGGTGCCATTTTCCCATACCTTGCATGTCTGTGAAATTCATTTGAGAGGAGAAATGTTCTTTATTCTAATAGAGCCAAAAGTACTCTGGGAATGCTCATCTTTACATGACATAATTATCTCTTCTGAATGTGTCTAATTACTTTATTGTTTTTAAAGGCCTTTTGATGTTAATAGAAGCCGGTAACATTTGCTAACTCCCTTGAAGGGCTGGAAACACTGTTGTGTCCTTGGAATGTAATTTGATTGTTTATGGGTGACAACATGGATGGACTTTCTCCTGCAACACATAACTCACATCTTTATGCCACCAGCTGGAGGTGGCTTTGTAGATGGAAGATGTTCTGTATTGATCAAACAAAACTATACATGTTACATTTTCCAAAATAATTTTTGGAATGAATTAATTATTGATGCCACTGAGAAAAAATAGGAAAGTAACGTTTAGGACTGCATGGTCTCTGTTATGAGCTCTTAACCTCTTGAAATGACGTGAGACATAGTCTTCTCTCACATCCTTGAGATTCATTAATGTCATAAGGACCTTTGTGCACACAGCAAGGATATTGGGAGAACAGTCCTATTAGAAGGGTTTGATCTGCAGAAAGTAATTACATGGAACAGATAGTTTAATAAATTCCGTTGATACTAGAAGATAAAATATAGCTGTACAAAAGACAGCTTCCTCTCTATAAAGACAAATAGTTTCAATGGGACTAAATTTGAACTTCTGTGAAAGAAAAAGATCTTTGCATTTGGCAGGGAAAGAGAGATTCTATGGTGGGTTTGTTTTGTTTTGTTTTGTTTTTTTAAGAAAGAATTGTGTGGTAAGAATATGGACAGTCAGTTCAATAGATCTAATTCAAATTCATAGAAAACCAGAATTAAAGTCAGTGCATGCTCTTGCATTTCTGTGCCAAAAGTCTTTAGAATTTTGCTGTCACCTGTTTCAGTAAAGGTTTCACATTTCTGCTGCTACCTGGGTAATTATTGTTAGCGATGCCAAGGCCTTTGTGTCCATTCGGGATTCTTTTCAGAGACTGCCAGCAAGGATTTCAGTTGGTTTTTTTATCTTTTGTACCTCTATTTTTTTGTTTTGTTTTGTTTTATTATTTGTATTTTGTTTGTTTCATTCTCTTTCAGAGAATATGTAACCAGAGTATAGTGGTTTTTTTTCCCTGCTCTGAGATATATTGAACATTTGCTAAAACTTTTTTCATCCTTACAGAGTTTTCATGAGACAACACTGCCTACATTATGCCCAGCAACTAAAATTTTATCCAATGGAAACAGAATGAAGGTCCATGCTGTGCCAACAATCACTGTCCTTTGTAATTATTAAATATTTGCTACAAGCTTCTGGAACATGGTATTCTATGGGATATATTGGCACTGGGCAGAAAGCTGAATTTAGGTAGGATTGCAGCATTTGTGATTAAATTACCAAACTGAAAGGAAAATAAATGAAGAAAATGTCTTCTTTGATCTGCCTTTCATTTATGAGAAAGAATGATACTGTGGCCTAAAAATGCAACTGTCTGGAATATTTCTGAGCTGGATTATATGGCACCATTTTTAGTACAATGGATCACAGTTTCCTTAGTGAGGTAACCAGGGTCTGGAAGTCCCTATTTAATGGTTAACCTTAAGATTCAAAATTAACAACTTTGAATGTTAGTGCAAAAAAGAAAATCCATCTTTGTATTCACTAATACACCTGAAGCTGTATCTTACAAGCTTATCTGTACTGTTGGCATCAATGTGGGTTTTTCAGTCTTAGGTCTTTGACCTTGAGAACATGTCACATTCTGATTTAGCTGTTCTACCTAACTGCTGCCATAACTGCTATTTGCAGATGAATGATTCAGATTTACTTTTGATAGTCCATCTACCTGCAACAACTTCTGCATTTACGGAGCAGAGCATCTGTAACTAGATTTACACTTAAAATGCAAACCCATCTGGTATAATTATATATTTATATTTTTTAAATATATGTATGTTCCTATATTTTAACTATCCTCCCACTACGCAAAACAAGGATTGAAATATCAAGGGTGACAGATGAAATCTGGAGCCAAGTGTCCCAGGGGATCCTGAAAGCCAGCTTGTCATGGATGGAGTGATGCACTTCACTCATAAGAGAAAAGCAGCAATATGCTTATTGATACAAACCAGTGATTTGACAAAGTTCAATGGTAAATGCAACATTGGTTTAACAAGATTTGATGGCAAGATACACTTGATTATTTACTGTATAGAGGAGGGGGTCAGATAAAAATGACACAGAAGCCCTCCTGTTGAGTCATGAGGTTCAGAAATGATCTTGTGTTCCAAACTCTTCTCAGAGGGGAGTTTAGGTGTAACTGGATCCAGATGTAGTCACCCACCTGGTCAGTGGTTTATGTCTAAAGGATATAGGTGCACAATCAATCCATATATCTCTTAGCTAATATATCAATGTTTCAGCATTCTTATTCCAAGATCACTTTCCAAGTACCTGTTGCAGCAAGGATTCTCTCAGTCTTGAGGAGTAACCTTGAGAGGCATCCGTACTCAAGGGGAGATCCTGGCATGCAGCCTCCTGCTGTGCTGGAGAGCTCAACAGTCTGGCTGCTGTTTATGGAGTAAGAAAATTGACTCACAGACATATTTGTATACTGACTACAGATGTTGGATTCTTCCAAATTTGTCTTGAATTGGACATTGCCCAGCACTGGGTTAGGTGGGCAGATTGCTCAAACTGGTGCTTGGCTACTGTGTTATCTATCTCCTTTGAATCCACATGACCAGGAAGGTCATCTTGTGGGGTAAGCACACTGTCACAAGCACCAGCATTCTCTCTCCAAGCTTCCATGACACTCTACTGGTGCTACAGTCAGTTCTGTGGGTCTTAACATTCACCTGTCAAAAGACAGGCATAGAAAAAAAATGTATGGAGATGGACATGGGGACTTAAGACGCAGGGGAGGGAGAACAGCAGGGTATCATGCTCCAGGCTGAGTCTGTTCACAATGTACCTTACTCATTGATGTTCAGCATCATGCAATACTGCACAACTTGTCAAGGATTTTATGATAAATTTTAGTATCCTGTTTTCCAGTACTGGCTGACATTTTATTGTGTATTTGTCATGAAGATGGTTGAACTAATGTGGTAACAAAGATCAGAAGTTCACTTGAGTAAACAAAGTACCTGGAGCCCTGATCCCTCCTTTTGTTCATCACAATTTTCTCCTTAGCTTTGTCACAAAATAAAAACTAGTATATATTACCAGAACAGCTCTAGCTGCAAACAATTGGTTGATTTCTGGTTTAAAGCTATACTGCTTGGCAACTGAATTTTTATCAACTGCAACTTTTTCTCAGCCTCCACAAATTATTTTTGAAGTAGCTCAATCAAAACTTCAGTAGTCTTTTAAATGAAGTATGAGCTGTAATATGGCCAGATGATGACCCTGATTAACACAGTCAGGGACTTGCCCAAGCAAATTCTAGTTCTCTTGAAAGAGTGTTGTTCTTATACTAATAATAATGAAATAAATAACAAAGTCTCCACTGTCTTCAGCTGTGGAAGGTCAAGATCTAAATTAAAGATTTGATGATGATTAATGATTATGAATATTGTACTTTTATACCTCTTGTTACTACTACTACTCTGGTCACTACCAGCAAGGAGAACCCCCCACCACCAGCACATACATTTGTGAAACTGTCAAAAGAATACTATGGAAAGAAAAAAAATATTTTTTTCTTAAATTCATGTGAGATGGGAGAAAGGGACTAAGCTTTTGTAGAGATTAAGATGTACGAAGTACATCTCAAGTTGAATGTACAAAGTAGTCTTTAAGCATTTCTGTTTAACTTCAACAAAACCATTCTCCAAAATCAATTGGCTTAATTGATTGTTGTGGCACTAACGGAACAACTGAGAGTTAAGCTGACAGCCTCTGGTTTAGTCTTATATTAATCAGGAGTAAAGGTAACAACTAGTTGTTAAATCTCTGATCCGTATGTTGTGTGGCAAGGAGTACTCTCAATAGCTCATGTGGCAGGAATTCTAACTTGGGGCAGAGGTTGGTTTCCTAAACTGACAAGTTGAAGAATGATAGTAGGACTCAGTTTAATTTTCTCAGAAGAGAATTGCTATGCATTTTCATCTCTAAAATGCAATGAACAATGAATACTAATACCACATTTAAAGATGTTATACATATAGTATCAAAAATATCTAATAATTGATGAATCTGTGAACATATTGATTAATGAACCATATGGTATATCTATAATATTTCTTACCGAGAAGTCCCACAGGGCCTACATATTACTGCATTCTCAAGTGATACAGATTTGCATTAAAGGAAAAAGAGGTAACCAAAGAATTACAGTCTTTAAACATTAGCTTATTTCCTTCTGATAGAAAAGCGGTTATATTATTTTTGGATAATAAACTGTCTTTTCTTGTTGTTTATGAAAATGATAGAGCCAACAGGTTTTCTGTCTGGAGACCTCCCAGGAGCATCCCCAAAGTGCAGTATGCAACAATTATGAGCTGAATCTCAAAGCTCTCATAGGTAGAACTGGCAAAAGCAAGGGAGCTCACTAGATGGTAGGTATCATCACCTCACTGCAGAGAATTTTCAGATGTGTTGAGGCAATTTTAAGAGCTGCAAGGGTAGGACAAGTCTGTATCACTGTTTCAAAGACAGAACATTATTCTGATGCTTCTTATCAAATAACAGATGAAGATGCTCAGAAGTCTGTATGTGTAAATGTGTCAGTGAGGATTACTGTGATTCTATTTTCTATGCATTTAACTTTAATGCAGTGAATCTTGCTTCCTCTCAGCTAACCTGTGGACTGGGAATTTTGTTAAGTTAATGCAGGGCTAGAGGAGCTTTGAGGTTCAAGGTCTTAGAACTCAATTACAACTGCACTCTGTCCTCTCTTTATCTATCTGTCTTTCCCACTTTTCCTGAAATACTTCGATTTGTGTTTTCCTTCCACCACAGGCAGAAGTTAGCTCTTTGCATCTGTAAAAACTGAACACTCTGGTATATGTTACTTTGAACAACTGCTGTTTATTGCCTATTGCTTAAATATCTAGGGCTGGATTTAAATGCCTAGAAGCCCTGCAACCCTTTTTCCCAAATCCTTTTGCTGAATGGTTTGAAGAGATAAAGAAACCACCTGACTCGGGTTTATACTTTCAAACTTGTATTTTAAAAGTCAAAGGGTGTTGCTTCATATCCAACATTCACATTTAGAGCATCTATGAACAGTATGTGAATTTCTCAGTTGATTTTTTTTTTCTCTTCAAAACCATTCCTTCTCTTCACAACACACCATTGCATTACATGAAAGAGGTGCAATGACCATACTGTTATGTTGTAGCAATACAGCATGGTGAAGTGCCATTTTTACACAATGATTTCCATTTTTGTGAACAAGTCTTTAAGAGAGAGATTGTCAACTGATATAAAGCTTGTCACTGCTTTAGAATCACATAAGGATTTTCCTCAAAATACTACTTTCAATGAACTAATAAATTACCTATCTTATTAAATAGTGAGTCTTGGAAACTAAACAGTTCAATTTTAAAATATTTGTAGTGGTATTTTCTTTTTTTAGTGAAAAAATGTTGTATCAACTGAGTTATAGATGCATCTTTCCTGAGACATTTTTCTGCTTCCTATTATTTTGAAAAGAAGTAAATAATCATTAAAATTCTAGTTCTGTGGGAGCTTCAGAGTGAAGAGCCTGACACACAGGGCATTGAGAATGAAAAGGAATGTCACAGATCAATTGAAAAGGCAGCTTCTTTGGCACACTGTTATTGTATAACACTTTATATCATACTGGAATATTTGTTAGAATAAAATCACTGGACAGTTATTTAGTACATTAATGGACAGTCCTGTTTTCATCAGTCATTTATTTATAATGATGTAGTGTTTGTTAAGGAAAAAAGAACATGCAGGGTTAGCTGTAGTCATGAGAAAGACAAGCAATTATTTAATATTGTTCTTTATTTAAATGCACAATGGTTATATACAGTAAAACTAAAAAATAATAGCTTTAACTTGGAAAGCTCTCTTGCCTTAAATAGAACACCAGTTACAAACAGAAGTATTATTATGACATTTTGGTAGTGAGGATTTGTCAGTTATGAGACTTTGTTGTGTGCAGAGGCTTACAATACCATCTATGTAACTGATAATGTCATTTCTGTGTATGTGCCTGTGTTACTGGTGGAGATCCTTGAAAACAGTACCTGAAACCTTACTGAACCTGCAATAAAGCTGTAAGTATGCAGAGAAGATTAGTGTGGCTTCCAAATAGGGATGATATGCAAAGAGACAAGTTTTGGTACGTTCTCTCAGTTTCTTTTAGTCTGTAACAAAATAATTCTCTTTCTTCTTCTCTGTTCTGCCCAACAAATCATGAAAGCCTTGACAAGCCAGTTATTTGGTTTGTCCCTCAATATTAGGACTGGGAAAAAAAAGGCCATTTTGTTAGGGGAATGGATTAGGTGTTTGGTTATAAGCTCAGTTCCTGCTTGGCTTTGCCCTCAAATTAAAGATCCATCTTACAATCCCATTCATAGCTTCTAAAATGTTGCTTAGGATATTCTCATAGTAAGTTGCTATCTGTCATTGATATTTATACAAGGCATATCTCAAATACTTTTCCAAACATATTTGTGCCATTTGTTTTTGTCAGCAGTTACCTGACTAGTTTATACTATCAGTCCCATTTTATTAAAAGCTTCCATAATGTTATTTCCAAATACTTGTGATTCTTCTCTCCTGGATTATGGCCTGTCAGTACCTGTGGGTTTCTTTTTCTAAATGCTGATTAGAGTATTTTCTGAGGTCTGTATTAGGTTCTGCTGCCCTACAATAGGATATTTTTATAATAATTTATAAATGTATATATGATTTATTTGATGAATCAGTGATTTTTTATAAAATACAAAATTATTTATGTTTATAAATATTTATANAAATATATTATAGGATTATTTTTATAATTAAAATCTCTGAAAATCTGCATAGTATTTGAAGCTGAAACTCTTTTAAAAGCATATGAATATGTGAAAGTAACTAATATAATTTTTAAGAAGAGACAGAATGTTGCTGGAAGTAACTTTTTTTTTAGTTCACATTGCATTCCAGCTCCTTTTTATCTCTTTGTTTTCAGGTTTTGTATAATGGATTTTTTAATGTATAATTTATACAATGATTTTCCTTTTCCAATAGCTGATAAATGTCACATAATATGTATTTAATATGTTTTAAAAATCCCTTTGTGTTAAATTTTTAACAGTTATGAATGCAAACGCTTGTGTGCATCTGTATATATGTAACCCCAGTATCTTTATTTTGACAATCATTTGTATGTACATCTGTTGCCCACTTTTTCTAATGGCTGTAACTTAGCCCCTGACACAAGATGTTACTAAAGAGGGAAACAAGAGGTTCACCTAAATTCTAACATGTAAAATAAACTGGAAACAGAAATTTGACTTATTTCCATTTACAGAAATGTCCATTTGATCTGTTTTATAAGGCATTATTACTCTCTGAATATAACCATGAAATTTTGCCTGCCATTGTGAGTTTGCAAGTCTTTGCATTCATAAATTGCATACATACATCCTATAGTTTTTTATCCATTAAAACAAACCATTCTCTGCAAATGATATGGTTTAGCAAATTCACATTCTTGCTAAAGGAAGAGGTTGGAAGTTTGGATTATTCTGAGTTTTTTAAATCTCAGAGATCTCTCTGTTACTACTATTTTTACAGCTAGAAAAAGTGCTTTATGGGTGCTGATTTTTTTAAAGTAGAAGGGTGCTGGTGAGAAGTAATGTGTTAATTTCCATTATCGTTGTGACATTTGTGTTGAGGTATCTTATTGCTGACGTGAACTTTCAGCAGGGACACTCTTGAATGCAGTCCTTTAACTATGCTGAAATGTTCTATACACTAATACCATGTAAAATCTCACTTCATTTCTCTTTTGGTAAAAAAATGAATGTAAATTTTTTGAAAGTAAGATGATTGCATTCAAAATTGGAGCTCTGTGAGTGTAGCCACATATTTCTTACCTTTTCATCATTTTGCTGCAAATACTACTGTCGTTCTTACTAAATATACATACACTTATGAATGAGACGAATGATTAAGATGAAAGCATTTTGTGCTTGAAGAGCTCAAGCTCTTTGATTTAATTTGTAGCTCATCAAAGTTGGTAAATTTGTAACATTGTTTATAGTGATCTCTCTGGTCAAGCCCCCACACTACTGTTATCTAATATACAGCAAGCTCTTACAAAATGACAAATGCTTCCTTGCATTTTTTAATCAATACATTGTGACATCCTTATTGCCAATTGCCAATATTTCTTCCTTTTCTCTGTTCTATATTGTTCTGGTCCAGCCCTTATCTTTCATAGCTCATCCCTGGTATGATATAGCAATTTAGCTCTATATATACTGTCAGGGACAATATTTTTTTCCCTCATCATTCATTTATTGTGTGCCTTTTTTTCAGAGTTGAAACACAAGTGATTTCTTCACTGTTAATATCCTCTACTATATTTATATCTCTTTGATCGGGTCTCTGTCTCTCATCTCCAACACGCAGCTTCTCTGCTTATGGAAAATATGTCTGTGATAGTACGGCTGTTACTCTTTTGTCATGTTCAAAATCAGCAAATCACAGTGCTGCTGCTTCATTCTTTTTCTTTGTTATTGTTTTCTATGCTGGTCTATTTTGAACAGCAACTTCCTATGCTTATTGTGCTGCTACTACTTCTACTGTCCTAAAATATTTTAGAGATTCATATCCATCTGTGATATTTTTGGTCCTCTATTTTTCCTGGCAGTATCTCTTCACATCTATGACTTAAATATCTAATTTTGCTCAGTTAATCTAATTATTTTCAAAAGCTTTTCAGAGCCATTTTTTTATGTATGCATAGTTGTTTCCCCACTAGGTTTAAGTTCTGTATCTTAATATTACTGTGGGAGAAACGTTTTTCAGAAAATTAAAGTGCAGAACACAGGCAAAGGAGTTCAAAGGAAACAGAGATTTATAATCTAGTAGTTTAAACTTGTAAGACTTGTGGAAAGGCCTGTTGTCATTTTATCACTGAAGTATCTGCTACAACAGAACTAATTATCTTCACTATTTATGGGTTCTAATGGATAAAACCAAGAGCATAAGTGTTTATACTGTGAAGGAAAAATTTGAAATTCATTTGGTAAGGACTTGTGAAACAGGTTTATCCTTTTTTTCATTTTTATATGTTTTCAGTTTCTACCATATCCTGCTCTGAGATGGAAAGGGTAGAATTTCACATGCTGTTGAAAATGGAGTGCACCATGGATTTTTTTCAGCATTTGTACAACACTGTTTCCTGGTTTTGTTTTGCTTTTTCTCCTCTATTTCTCTCTTAATAATTCTTAGCATTCAATTTACTTTTTTGATTGCTACTGAGCATGGAGCTGACATTTTCATAGAATTATCTATTGTAACCCCAATATCTTGTTTTTGTGTGGTAATAACTAGTCAAGACTATCACTGTTTGTGTAAAATTATTTTTCCCAGGTACATTACCTTACATTTATCTACAATGAATTTAATTTTTCACTTTAATATTAGTCACTCAGCATCCTACGTTCTTCAGTGTTTTTTCCAGTTGGCATTCATGTTTGCTACTCTGAACGAAATCATATCACTATCAAACTGTCATTCCACTGTTCATTTCCCTGATGGTGAACATTCAAGTCCTAGCACAATTTCCTTTTGAGACTGCATTGAGAAAACTGATCATTTATTATTGACCTTTGATCCTCATTTTTTAACCAGTTACTTTGCCACAACAGTTTTCTTATTCTTATTCAGTATTAGTGCAATTTCTATTAAAAAGCTGCTGAGGAAGCTTTTTTAATGTTTTCTTACCTCAGATACTTTAATTATCTTCCATAAACTTTGCTACTTCACCATTTATTACTTGGGTGTTCTGAAAAACAAACTTCCAGAATGTTTTGTCATAGGATAACAGACTCTTTAACAAAACTAACAGCAAAACTGTTATTACTGCTTGTTACCAGCCTTTCATAGATCCTGGTAATTCAGAGAATCATAGAATGGTTTGTGTTGGAAGGGACCTTAAAGATCATTTGGTTTCAACCCCACTACCAACACCCACTAGCCCAGATTGCTCAAAGCCCCATCCAGCATCGTCTTGAACGCTTCCAGTGATGGAGCATCCACAGGTTCCCTGGGCAACTTGTTCAGTGTTTCACCACACTCTTACTGAAGAAGTAATTGCTGTTGATATATTATCTTACCTAAATAACACTTCCAGTGATGGAGCATTCACAGGTTCCCTGGGCAACCTGTTCCAGTGTCTCACCACGCTCATACTGAAGAACTGTTGATATATTATCTGCCTAAATCTGGAGAACTGATTGAGTAAAACTGATACTTTTTATACACTGGAAGTAATTAAAGCATTAATACAGAGAAGAAGCTCAGTAGGAATAGTCATTATTTTGACTGAGGGTGTTCTGTCATTTGAATTTTCAGTCAAAATGTATGATTGAACATTAACACTAGGAAAAAAATTTCAAACTAACCAAGAAAGCAAAATGTGAATTTTACATTCAATATTGTCAAAAACGTGGTTGCCTAAATTGTGCATGATCTCCTATGCAGATGTACCTTTGTCAAATGTCATGTATGTGAAACTATTAATAATCTGATACAATCTCATCTTCAGTTTGGAAATGCAGGCATCCATTTTTAAAATTTAAATATAGTTTAGTTATTTTCCTAAGTTCTGTTGTTCATTCTTAGGTAAGAAGCTGATGATTTTATGACAATGTACCCTTTCCATGATCTGTCAGTATTTTGTTTCTTGTCAGACATGACAGATATTTTCTGGGATATTACACGCTTGGTGTGACAACACCAACAGGCTCTACAATTCCTTCTTCAACTTCCCTCCTTCCTTGTGTGTTTAGCTGGTCGTGCTAAAGGCTATCTATGAAATGGGGCAGCTGTGTATTGGATCAGACTTCTGTGAAAAGAGCTGTGTGAGAACGAGCTGCAGGAAAACTTGTTGAAGGTCTCCACCTCACCCAGCCTTGGTGGACCCACTGGCCTGCAAGCTGCATTTAAGCTCAAGTCCTTACCTTTGTTCCATCCCTGGGTTCTATTTTTAGGTATGCTGTGTCAGGGTGTATATATGTTCTTGATCCTGACTTTGACTTGTTGATTTAATTTCCTGTCCTGACCTGGGACCAGCCTTATTATAGACACGATTGGTGACCACTGGTCTGTATGAAACCATTGCTATACCTGCTGTGCTTATCTTGTGCAGGTGCAGTGCGTCTCGGCCCCTACTGGCCAGACCTGTTTGCCATACCCATTACCACTAGCTTCTGCCTCCCTTGTCCTTCCCTGCCATGCGTCACTCTGGCACCTGAATGTTCAGGATTTCTGGGTGTCAAGCTGTCCAGTCACGGCCATTTCCCTGAGCATGCTGCTGTCTGTACAGAAATCTCAAACAAGAGTGCATGTTCTCAAATTCCACTTGGACAAAAAGAAGGAAACCAGACCTGTGCTGGAGTTGGTTAGTACAGTTGGCTTTTGATTTGTAGACATTTCTTGAATCTCTTGAACATTTCAGTCTGCTGCTAATACTGAAGCCTACACTGGAGGATCCATGCCACCCATGCTTATCTATCTGGAGCAGCTTTGCCTCTCCTTATGTGCTCAGATGGAAAACCTCTAAGTCCATGCTTTCAACTGCAAATAATCCAGTTCCATCCAGTTGTTATCCTTGCAGGTCACACTCACTCTCTTCAGTGAGGTGAAAAGCAGCTCATAGTGATGTTTTGCAGGGGATGTTATGGTTGGAGTGTAGTGGTTTCCGCTTGCACAAGGAGTACATTTTCAGAGACGTTTTCATACCCATAGTCACCACTTTGTTGGTGTACAAGGTATCACTGTCTCCCATGTATCATTTGCCAAGCTTTCAGGAGTCTCATGAAATTGTCCTTCTTTGTTTCTTGTGTGTTTGTTTGTTTGTTTGTTTGAAATATATCAAATACTATGTTTTTTGCATTTTTTTTTTAAATTAACAGAAGTCTATGGGCTTTTTGCACATAGCAGTTTCTCACTGAGAAGGAAGAGCTAAAAAGATAAATGATCTGCCCTGTTGTCTTTGACAACTCTTTGGACTCATCCATCTAACCAGGTTGGATGGACGAGTCCAAAGAGTTGTAGTCAATGGAGTTAAATCCAGTTGGTGGCCAGTCATGATTGGTGTCCCCTAGGGCTCAGTACTGGGCCACTCCTGTTTAACATCTTCAGCAATGATTTGGGTAAGAGGATAGAGTGCACCCTTAGTAAGTTTCCAGATGACACTAAGCTGGGTGGAAATGTTGATCTGCTTGAGGGTAGTGAAGCTCTGCAGAGGGATCTAGATAGGCTGGATCGCTGGGCCAAGGCCAATTCCATGAGTTTCAATCAGACCAAATGCTGGGTCCTGCACTTTGGCCACAACAACCCCCAGGAGTGCTACAGGCTTGGGGAGGAGTGGCGGGAGAGATGCCAGGCAGAGAAAGACCTTTGGGTGTTGATTGACAGCAGGCAGAACATGAGCCAGCAATGTGCCCAGGGGGCCAAGAAGTCCACCAGCATCCTGGCCTGTATCAGGAGTAGTGTAGTCAGCAGGAGCAGGGTGATGATCATTCCTCTGTGCTCATCTTTGGTGAGACCGCATCTCAAATAATGTGCCCAGTTTTGGGCCCCTCTCTACAGGAAGATGTTGAGGTGCTGGAGAGGGTTTAGAGGTGGGCTACTAGGCTAGTAAAGGGTTTGGAGCATGTCTCTTATGAGGAAAAGCTGAAGGATCTGGGCTTTTTAGCCTTAAGAAAAGGAGGCTGAGGGGAGACCTTATTGCTCTGTATAACTACCTGAAGGGAAGTTGTAGTGAGGCAGGAGTTGGTCTGTTTTACCTAGTGACAAGCAATAGAGCAAGAGGAAATGGCTTAAAGTTGAACCAAGGGAGGCTCACACTGAATATTAGGGGGAATTTCTTTACTGAAGGGGTTGTCAGGCATTGAAATAGCCTGCCCAGGGACGGCATGGAGTCACCATCTTTGGAGGTGTTTAAAAGTTGGGTAGATGTTGTGCTTAGGGACATGGTTTAGTGGTTTTGATAGGGCTAGGAATAAGGTTGGACTTGATGATCTTAAAGGTCTCTTCCAGACGAAACGATTCTATGATTCTACGTACTTCTGGTATTTCAACTCTTACACAGGTATTACACACTTCTCAACCAAATTCCAAGTCTTCTGCTATCCTTAGTTTCATTTGTAGTTCTTATTACAGTGACAAGTCCATTTCTTTTTTCTAAGTAGCTGTGTTTTCCATATGCTTTCATTACCTAAGATCCATAGACATTCTGCAAATCATATTTGATTCTTGAGAAGATTTGTTTTCTTTTTAATGTTTTGTCTATTTAATATTGTTATCCATACTGCAAAATACTGCAGCTGTTTGTCATGAGTTCCTGTACACAGCATCACCAAGCGGGATTCATCTGACTTGATTTTAGAGGTTTGCAGTGTAGATATCTTTACCAGATCTAGTTGTCTAAAGCCCCACAACAGAGACAGACAGACCCTTTTAGGCACCAATTATCTGACATATTTATATCTTTTTTCTATCTAGTTTAGGATGAATCGAATCAGACCATAAAAGTGCCCATTTTTTCTCACTAGAATATAGCACAACCAGTTTAGATGAATCTAGCTGTCACATAAATGCCATTCTCATAGTCTAAATTAGATAGACATCATAAAGAATAAATATCATCATCAATATGTTGAAAAGATTTATAAATGCATGCACCTCCATATGTGTGTCTGTGGAGGAAAACTATAGGCTCTGTGAATGGATGGAACATTTAAAAAAGACAATATTAAAGACAGAACACATCAGTTCTATTTTTTGAAAGTTAATGGAATCTTTTAAATCATATCTCTTTTTTTTTTAGGTGAAGAAGTGCAAGCTCCACGCTTGTTTTTTAGTTTAGCTTTATGTGGAAATTTTCACTGCTTTGAGACTACAAGGTTTATACTGCAGATGTCTTTCTTCCTACTGTGTTGATTCAAGCAACACAGTAGGACACTTCCTACTGTAGTAGCAACACACTTCCTTAAAGTGAAGACAGTTGGAAAAATATTTTTTTTGTTCACTTCTTACCATGTATTTTTCATTATGTGGATGCAAAGCATTAAATGGTCTGAGAGGCTCTGACAGTAAGTCTGTCTTTACAAATCACAACTAGTCTAAATGTAAATATAATGGAATCTGAAACAATGTTAGTTTTATGTAATTTTCAATCTGTTGAAAGAGTTCCTGTAGCTGTGTGCTCTTTTAAATAGCCGAGTTAAAGGAAAGACTCAGTAATCATTATCATCTATATGAAAATGCAGTTCAAATGAAAACAATAGGTTAGCTCCTAATACTCCTGTTCAAATTTTTTCACTTAAACAGTCACATGGTTGATAATGGGAGTTTTGACTGATTACAGATTTCAGGATCAGGTCTATTGTTATTATGACTAATGTTTTCTGATTATCTAGTCATGCATATCAAAATAATTTCTCTCTGCTATCACTAACATGTATAAAGCTCCCACATCATATTTATCATTAACAACACAGGAAAAAAGGAGGCAATTCAGGTCCTATGGAGCTTCAAAATCTAAATGGGGAGACAATACAAAACAGTAGGATACACATCAGAGAAAGCTACTTTCTCTTTTCATATAAAAGACTAAAGGGAGAGAACAATGTGATGGGAGGAAATTAGCTTTGAAGAGGTAGAAATGATAGAGGTGTCTCACTGGGATGAGAAGACATATCCCAGCGTAAATCACAGATGAGCAGCCTTTTGCATTCATATCTCCATAATTTTACCTTGGCCAGTAAAAGCAACATAATTAAATGAACTTGAGAGAGAAAAGCACCAAGCATTTTACTAAAACTAGTCTGTTATAAATGGCTTTATCTGATATTTGAAAGTGAAAACTGCAAAAAGGGATTTATTTCTGAATTTATATTAAACTTTTTAAAATTACACACCAACAAAGTGTGTGCCTCTTAGAAGTGTAAATGCATTATACATGTGTATGTATAATTCACATATGTACAATTACATATCTATTCATACATATTGGCCATGCATATTAGCCTGGTCCCTGTTAAATGTATATTGTTTAAAAGTTACCTCCAACAGGAGGTATAAAATGATTAATAAATTACTTTTGAAAGTGGAATAGCAGATTTTGTCTATCAGACCTACTTTTGCTTTTTAAATAGGAAAGTTCTATCTCAGACTTCAGATATCCAGGTCTGCAAAATTTCCTGTAGGCTTCTTTACAACCAAACAGGAAGAAGCAGTTGGTCTGGTCTTACACAGCCTGCAACGTAATGATCTATTAAATATTCCATAGAATTACAATCAGTGAAATATATACAAGAGAAAAAATATTGTTGTTTTTCCTGACCTGTCATCCATTTCTGAATGACAAGAGATGCTGTGACCCAACACTGATCCTTAACCCCACCTCTGATGACTGAGTTTGATCAATTCAGTCGACATAGAGTTTAAACTCTTTTTTTTTTTTCTTTTTCTTTTTTTTTTTTTCATATTATTTCTGGATGTTATAAAGGAGATGTGATGAATTTAGGTTAATATGTTATGCTACTTTATTTCTCCTAGCATATTATATG
>VWZY01006918.1:60736-96423 GCA_013399075.1 Chloroceryle aenea
TTTTTTACCCTTTTTAAAGATGGGCACAATGTTACCCTTTTTCCAGCTGCAAGGGACATCACATGACTGCCATGACTTCTCAGATATTATGGAGAGTGGCTCAGCAACTGCATGTCAATTCCTTCAATACTCTGGGATGCACCTCATCAGGTCCCATGGACTTATTTATGTTTGGGTTCCTCAGGTGATCATGAACCTTGTCCTTGCTTAAAGTGGGAGGGACTTTGTCTACCTGGTCCTTGTTCTGTGGGCCAGCAACTTGAGGGCTGTGAGGAGAGAGGTTGCCAGTGAAAGCTGAGGCAGAAAATTTGAGTACCTCAGCCTTCTCCTCGTCCATTGCTATTAATTTGCCATTGTTAAACACCAGGGGGGTACACCTTCTTTGACCTTCCTTTTCTGATTTAGATACTTATAGAATCCCTTTTTGTTTTTCTTTGTATCCCTCACCAAGTTCAGCTCTAGCTGCATCTTGGCCTTCCTGACTTTGTCCCTACATAACTGGGCAGTGACCTTGTATTCCACCCAGGATATCTGTCCCTGTTTCAACTGTTTGTACATTTTCATCCTGTTTTTTAGTTCAATGAGCAGTTTATGACTCAGCCGTGCCAGTCTTTTTCCCTTCTTGCCTGATTTCCTGCACGTGGGTATTGAGAGCTCTTGCACTCTATGAAAAGCCTCCTTAAAGATCTGCCAGCTCTGCTCTACTCCTTTATCTCTGAGGACTGCCTCCCAAGGGGTCCTGCTGAGCAACTCGTTGGAAGAGCTGGAGGTTTGCTTTCCTAAAGTTTAGGGTGATGACTTTGCTTTTCATCTGTCCTATACCCCTTACTTAGCACTGTGAACTGAACCAGTGTGTGGGCACTGCAGCCCAGACTACCTCCAGTCTTGATGTCCCCAACTAGTTCACTTGCGTTGGTCACCACTAGGTCTAAAACCACATCCCCTTGGGTAGGGCTGTCTATTACTTGCTTTAAAAAGTTCCCCTCCAGGCACTCCAGGAATCTCCTGGATTGCCTACAGCTTGCCATGCTAGTTTTCCAGCAAATGTCATGGTGGTTAAAGTCCCCCAACAGGATGAGAGCCTGCAAGCATGATGTCTCCNGAACCAGTGTGTGGGCACTGCAGCCCAGACTACCTCCAGTCTTGATGTCCCCAACTAGTTCACTTGCGTTGGTCACCACTAGGTCTAAAACCACATCCCCTTGGGTAGGGCTGTCTATTACTTGCTTTAAAAAGTTCCCCTCCAGGCACTCCAGGAATCTCCTGGATTGCCTACAGCTTGCCATGCTAGTTTTCCAGCAAATGTCATGGTGGTTAAAGTCCCCCAACAGGATGAGAGCCTGCAAGCATGATGTCTCCTGGAGCTGGAGTATGAAGGCTTCATCAGTAGCCTCCCCTTGATCAGTTTGCCTGTAGTAAACACCAACCACAAGGCTCCCTTTATTGTCATTCCGGCCCATAGGCTCTCAACCTTCTCACTGCTATTTTTCAAGGACAACTCTTCACAGTTTATCTATTCCCTAGCATAGAGGGCAACACCTCCACCCCTCCTGCCACGCCTATCCCTTCTAAATAGCCTGTAGCCTTTGATAGCCACACTCCAGTTATGGGATTCATTCCACCAGGTTTCAGAAATAGCTCCTATGTCATAGCCTTTCTGTATCACAGTAGCTTACATTTCCCCTTGTTTGTTGCCCACGCTGCCCACATTCATGTAGATACACTTCAGCTGGGCTGCTGATCGTGTCACCTTCCTAGAGGGACACCCCTTTGTTTCTCTAAGGTGTTTCATGGCTGCTACCCTGTTGGTTCCTCTTTTCTCAGAAGCCCCTGACTCATCCCTGTTGCCTGTACTACAGTTCCTACATCATGCCTCAGGGTAACAGGTTGAAGACCCTTACATAAGTCACCCCTTCCCTCCTTCTTTTCTACTTCTTGTGTGAGGTGGTGATATAGATAGTAGGCCATTTTCCTTTGCCTGCTCTTCCTCTACCAGAGCCTCATATCTGATTGTGTAGAGGCACCTGGCAGGGGGTGAGGTGGGCAAGCGGGGATTTCGCCTGCTGCCACTAGCATGTATCAGTCTCCACTCATTCTTATCATTTACTCTCCTCTCTATGGCCTGACAGGGGCCAGACACTGAGGCCCTAGGATCCTGGGTGCTCATCAGCAGGTGCTCCCATTCCTGTTTCAAGGCGGGCAGAGCCTGGCTCCACCACTCTATCTTCTGCTCTACCTCCCTAATGCTCCTTAGCCTTTCAACTTATTCACCTAGTTCAGCCACTAGGCTGAATGGATCATCTACCTGGTGACAGCAAATGCAGCAGTTCTCTTGGCTGCCACTTGCTGCCAGCGAAAGGCTCTGGCACTCCCTGGAGCCTGTGACCTGAATGGCTGCATGTTTCCATGGGTGTTCTGTCTGTGTCCCCACATCAACCCTGGAGAGTGCAGAGATCACCGCTCTCCGCTGGGTGGATGCCATGCTGAGCTCCTGCGACCCCAGATGCACTAACAGCAAGAAGGCTGTGGCTGTTTCGCTTCTCACCGACTGAGCACCTCCTCTGGTTAAACCACGCTTAAACCTCCCTTGGAGGGATTTTGATCTTTAGAGGGATTACATCCCCTTCACTTAGAGGGATTGAATTTACCTTGTACACTGGTAGAGGCTCAGTGGCAGTAACTCAGTAGTTAAGGTAGATCAGTATAACTAGGCAGTTGTGCATTGTATGAGTTTTGCTATGTTAAACAAGTTATGAGAGGAATTCACCAATGCAGAAGGAATTGTTTAATTTGGCTGCTAATTCATCAAATGTGAATAAAATGAAAGACTTTTCTTTTTCTTTGTTTCCAAGTCTGATTTATCTCAAGTTTGACATACTGGAGATGGCTTCTTAAAAATTTAGCCTATGATCATGTGCTGAAAAATACTTGTAAGAAACTCAGGTTTGTAAGGTCAACTTTCTGGTGACACCTTTTTCAGTTTACAGTAAATTAAAGTAAAATAATTGTCAAAATGACAGATCCTTGTTGCACCATCTTTAAGGATAAGAGACTCAAAGTAAATGGCTTCTCAAAAGACATGCTGATGTAACAGCTGTTGTGGGAAATCTAGAAGAGTGTCCAGACCACCAGATGAATTGTTGATGGTAAAAAGAGACTATTATGGTACCTTTGCCCCACAAGTAAATATTTGGCATATGGACTTGAAAACTGAGATTGCTGTGAATTTCTCAGAAAAGACTAAGTGCAGATACAGCACATTTGTTTTTCCTCGGTCTTCCTTTGCCCACCCATGTATGTAACTGCAAAGATGACTAGTAGTTATAATTAAATTTATTTATTTATGGCGCTAATGTTCATGTTCAGGATCAGAATCAGCATTTATAAAGGGACTTTCAGTTTTTAAAACTTATTATTTGCCATTTATGCACATTATTGCTGAGTGCCACTATTATAAAATATTAATGGAAACCTTTATGAAAGTTTATAGACGATGATTGAATGAGGAAAGATGAAGTTCTAAGGTTGGTTTTGCAACAATTTTAGTGATTACTGGCATGGTGCCATAATTACATTTCTTGTTAATATTGCTTTGTCAGAGCTGGTGCATAAATCAGATTTCTTTGTTCCCGTTTTTTTCAGTTCCCCTCTGAAAAGGGTTTGAAGGGGATGCAATCTCAGCCAAGGGCCAAGCTAAAATGCACAGTGACATTAATAGGTCAGGAAAGAGTTTAATGATGGCCATCACTTTTGTATTGTATGCCAACTTTTAGCATTTACATTTTTAATTCAGTCTTCACTACTCATGGTGATGCTGCTCAGGACATGAGCCTAATGTTGTAACTGCACTTTGTGAGAATAAGATCAGCATATCTGCATATAATAGGATTGCTGAAAATCTCCATTTACACTTTCCTCCTAAAATCAGAATGTTCCTCTTGTCTTGTTCTACCTCTGAATGGATCTGTACTGTTTAACTGCACCAACACACTGTATTATTTGTTTCTTGTGTTTCAGATTTTCACAGAGGAGATGTGTTTCAGGGTAGTTTTTATATTCATAAAAAAAAGAAAAAAAAGAGGAAAGCGATTGAAAAAAAAAGAGCTAATGTAGTTTGTTTTTACATAAAGCAAATATGAAGCTAATGCATAAGATTTATCCTCTATTGTAAATTAGCAATATGTCTTACTTTATGCTTCTCCTATGACCGATATTTTTTACTGCAATATTCAGTCATGCTGATTTATGCCATACTATCCTGTGAATATTTTGCAGAGTATTATCAAAAATATAATTTTATCTCTGAGTCCAGATGGAATGAGCTTAGAACATGAAGCAGGCAGAAAGCATGATTCCTGCCTGAAGTTGTTTACTGCTTGAAATAAACTTGGTGTAAAATGTGAGACAGGGACACAAGGCATCAGGGAGTGGAGGACTGGATCCGGAAAAGCATAATCCCAATTAACAAAAAATTTTATTTTGTAAGGGCTGATGTACTTAGTAAGATGCTTCTGTTTGACTGAAATGGTTTCACTAGAGACATGGCAGGATTCCTTCTGGAGAGTAGCAGTGAATTAGATCAGTGAGTAATGGCATCACAGATTACTCAGGGTAAGTGCTTCTACATGTGAATAGAAGCAGCAGTCTCGTTAGTCTCATTAGGCTGCCCATATAAGAAATGGGAGCAATGAGAGGACAGGTGATATCAAGATGGATAAAGGATTTTGTTCTCACTGGAAACCAAGACAGAAATAAGTAGCTGAAATAGACTTGTTTATTTTGGGCCTCTATTGGCAATAGCATTCTTGCTTACTTAAATCATGTAGTATTTCCTTTGAATTGTGCTAAAGGTACTTCCCTTTTGTTTTATTGACTGACTTGCTGATCCTGCATAAAGGAACTGCCAAAAGTAAAATTCAATGAATTGCAAGTGTACTCCTCATTTGTAGTGCTGTAGTGTAAATTTTCGTTGCGGATTCTAGCTCAAACTGAATTTAATCCAGGTGTGCTCTCAATCTTAGTGTTAGGAACCTCAGGCAAAATGTGAATGAATAAGAGATCCAAAAGTCCAAAACTTTGTTATATATGGTTTGGATTCACCTCTCAACATTGTACTGTGTATTAAATAGTTCAGCGTAAGCCTTTTTTTTTTGTTCATTTGAATTATTTTAATTTCAGAACTGTGTTTTAGACTGATTTGAGAAGTGTGCTCTCAACCTTTTGAGTGTCACTCCTATGAAACGTTTGTATGTATGTGACTAAGGATATGTGTTCATTTTCTACAAAAAATGAATTCAGTTTAATTTCCTTTGTGCTTTATTTTCTGCTGTGATGATGATTAATACTGCCAAAGGAAGCATAATATTTGGTAGATAAGTCAACTAAAATTTATTGGATACATCACTGACATGCTCTTACATAGTTTACATTTCTGACAAACTAAAAAAGTATTATAAAGTTTCTTCTTTCATCAGAGTACATCTTGTTTGAAAACCTCTACATTTTATTAGAAAAAAAATAAAGAAAAATTTTGGACTACGTCATTTTCTAAAGTTGAGTTTTGGAAACTAATTGCATGTCTATGTTAGGACACCTATGAATACTTCTAATATGTAATTGGTAGGCCTTTTTTTTTTTTCCAGAACACAGAATCAGACACTTGTCACATGAAAGGCATGTGAAAATAAAGGAATCAGTCCTATTTTAAAAAATTATTCCAGATAATATCTACTATGATAACATGTTAGGATTCAAATACACCTGAAAAAGCAAATGTAAGGAAGTAGGAGAATGGAGAAGAAGACAGAAAAATTTTTGATCTCTAAGGAACTGCTATAGATTCCAAAGTTTACCACTATTAATACGTCAAATCTCCACAACCATTACTCTTGATATTGGGAAAGTCTGTTAAAAACTTTATTCTGGTCTCAGTTCAATTTCTCATAATAAGCTTGAGTCTCTGAACTTGGAGAGGTTCAGTCTAGATTAAAACCATGCTATGAATCTCCTATCATTTTTTGACGAATAGCAATAGCCATTCTCAAAAGTGTTTTACTCAAAACGGTGATCAGGATTGCATGTGAAATCAAATTCATTAGCATTGTCCCAGTCTTACACAATTCTCTGCATACCATCTTCTGTTCTGTAATTTCACAGAACAGAATGTGTTGCATTTAATTTTCCTTGAAAATTTACTTGGCCTAATATCTTGGCAGCCGTTTATAAACTTTGCTAGGTTGTACCACTGCCAGCAAGAATAAAGAAATGGTTCCTAGTCTTCCATGAATATAACTAAATTTGCTAAATTAAATATCTGGTCTCTTGCTGTGGTATCAATCAAGCTGATCTTTCAAACTTCATCTAAGGAAATTTTCCTGCAATTTGAACTCACTAAAACTTGAAGAGAGACAAATTTAGACTAGAAGTAAGATGCAGATTACAATATGCTAGGGTAATTTATCTCATACATCACTTGCCAAAGATTACAGTTTCCGCTCATCAGCAGTAATCTCAAACTGAAGACAATGCATTTTCTAGGAGTTGTGATGTAGTTCACCAATAACTATTGATCAAGAATCACTGAAAGGTGTTAAGAACTAGACCAGGCAAGATAAGATGATCACAGTGCTGTCTTCAGTCCTTAAAATCAGTCAACCTATTTTTTTACTTATCACAAACAGAAACCTTTCATGACAGTTTGTTTCTGTTTTTCAGCATGCTTCAAATGTAAACTTTTTTTTTTTCTGTGTGGGTTGTTTTGTTTTGTCTGTTTGTTTGTGGTTTTGTGTGTGGTTTTTGTTGTTGTTGTTTATGTTGTTGGGTTTTTTCTTCCTGACAGGTGCAACAAGCTACAACAGTTTTTTTGTTTTTTGCAAAAATTTCTGCCAAGCTGTGAAACCTGGGAAACTAAGGGTCCGCTGCAGTGTGTGTAAACAAGGAACACTGACTTTGACAAGGGTAAGCTTTTTAATTTGTTTGTTTCAAGGTTTTGGAGTATATGCAAATTATGTATTTATAATTATATAAATAATTACATTGCATTAATTATTTGCATACATGCAGTTATGTATACATGTATTTATACTTCATTTTTTTTCTTGATGTTTATAACTGAGAAGATTAGTTCAAAGGTTTGTGAAATTTTCACTAACTTATCTTCATTATTTGCAGCACACAAAATGAACACATTGCAAGGTAGAGCTCCAATCCTGTAAAGATATTCTTAGCTTTATAAAGGACTAATCATTAACCTGGTAGTATACACAATGTATACAACTGCATGTTGGATAAAGAGTTGAAATTATAGATGCTTAGACAAAGCTTGGAGCAGTTGTTTAGTCCACAGAAAGAACTGGATTCAGGTTCTGATTGTGACCATTATGGAATGAGACAAGGAGGGATTTAGTGGCTGTGCAGATGAAAGTATTAATCTCTCCAGCCTAGCTGCTGCATGTGCAGTCAATGGAAAGTTATTGTGCCAGGACAGAAAGCAATCTGTCAAGCCTGGTTTTGCCTGGGAGAGTGTTGTTTGACTTGGATGTGGAAGTAGTGCAAAGTTTTGGAGGGTTTTTTTGTCTAATTGATGCTAAATTTCACTAGTGATGCTACTGGGGAATGAGAGTCCTTCCTCTCATAAATCAGTGTTTGTCAGCCAGGTTTGTTATGTGAGAGGCTTAGGTTTTGCAGGAGACTGAGCTTTACTGTGCTATAGATTGAGGGTAGGGGAGTAAGGTTCTTATTTGGCACATGTTTAAGTGTTCAAAACAGTCTTTTGTTGTGGTTTCAAGTGATTAATTTCAGCTTCATGTTATTTGATGTAGCCTAGTACTTCAATGTCTTTACACATAATAGCATCATGAGACCATGTAAAACTCCACTCCTGTATTTTCATTGAAAAGAATAAGCCATAGCAATGCTTATACACATCTAATTCAAAAAGCTACAACAAACTCCATCAAGCTCTTGTGTGCTCTTCCTGAATTACCTGACTATCTCTGATTCATTTCACAGACTTGGAAGTGTTGCATTTAGTGGTGTTGCAAGGGCATTTGTTTTTCCCAAAAATTGCATTTAAATATCAATGATTAGTATAGACTTCAATCACATAAATCAAGATACAAGAAAAGTTGCCATTAATGTCCATTTCCAGTGGTATAATATTCAGGATGGATGAAAACACAGATGATGTATTCAGCTTGAATACAAGCAGTTTGTGCTGCTGAAAGATATTACTGTTATCACTAGACGAGTTTGAACCTTGACATCACACTGCATAACCTTTGCTAGACTCAGTAGCTTTCTTCATCATGCTCAGTTTTGGAAATGACAAATTTTGCACCTGTGAAATGAAATGATAATTTATGTCTGTTTCAGTTTTTAAATAATGCTTGTCTATGAAAATATTTTGCATTTAGGGTTCTTGCTGCTTTCTCTTCAAAACAAGGAAAATCTGTTATTCTTTTCCTATGAAATATGAGTATAGCATGGTCGATAAGTACAGTGAGTGTGATGTTCCAGTACATGGGGCTGGCAGTCCTCAGAATTAACAAAATGCAATATACACACACTACTGTGAGTGTGCTATGCAACAGTCAGTTTGTTTTGTAAATACATGCCATCTATCTCCATCCTGTTGTTACAAAGATTAGGTGCAGATTTGGCATGTGCTTGGCCCTTGTAGCCTCTTTTCTTCTTACTTTCTGGTCCATCTTTCAGGGAGACAGAAAATAATTCCAGCTAGGGAATCTTGAATTAAGTACTAAGCCCCATTTATTTTTCAGTACTGTGTAGAGACTTCTCTGCAATAAACCAGGCAAAACTATTGTGCTCCCAGCAAGTGTGTTGCATCTGCTCAGCTTTCTTCAATGCAGTCTACAGTAGGCAAATTATGTCAGGCTGAAAATGTTACTGTCAATCACTTGTCTTTTGTACGCATTAAAGAAAGATACATCACAGAAATGAGTATATTAACCTAAACCCTCTATCTTTCCCCTCTAATCCTATTCACTATGCCAGTGATATCTGATAGACATCATCTCTACTGGTACTGCAGTTATTTTCCTTTTATACAGAAATTAGTCACAGTAAAGTGTATGTCCACTTTCTTTTGCAAACTAAAACCTTGTCTGTACCATCAGACTTAAGATTTGTCATCAAAGCCACTTTTTTAAACATCTTTTCTTTTTTCCTAACTCCCCCTAAACTATGCTCAACCTTTACATGGAAAGAGCGAGTTTCTTGAGAAGTTCTCTTGTGCCACAAGCAGAAAAGCACCATGTAAGCCAGGATTTGTTACACTAGTTCTTGTATTGAGATGAAAGTGAATACCTGTGTAAAATCCATAAAAAGCTTTGGGCAGCTTTAACTTCCTCTACATGTTAATCCTTTTCCTACCTAAGCCACAAATGACCAACCTAATTAAATTGAGCTTTCTTTTTTCATGGTGTATTGCCTGACATTTTAAAATATTACTTATTTGTTTAAATGGTATTATTCTAAAACCTTATTTAACTGTCATGCCTATTTGCATAGCATTATTTTAATATATGATGCTCGGAGTAAATTTATTACACTATATTTCTATGGAATTAAAGAGACCACTGTTTTTATTTTTACCAAAGACATCCATCTACATATTAAATTTGTAATTTTCCAGTTGACACTTATGTTGGCATTTTATGAACATTTCATGACCTGATGCTTTATGTGAGATACATACGAGATTGGTTTAATTATAAGAAAACATCAGTCATTGCAAAAGTATCACCTCTCCATCGTTTCTCTAATTAATCAAACACAAAAGCATGTCTGGAAAGATTGGAGTGTAGGAATCTTATGTAGACCACCTGCAGGCCTGTCAGCAACTTTCTTTAAATAGCTTGGAAATTTTAGTCATTGGTTTCACGTGTTTATATCTTTTGTTGCTTTTAAAAATATAACTTTCATACTCATACAATGCAGCAGTTTGTTTCAGTAGCCATGATTCAACTTATTAGGCTATTCCTCTCTTCTGAAAATAGCCCCCAAAACCAGCACAAAATGCCCTTATTATAGCAGTTGCATTTATACATCTTTTTCTGGAGTCATAGCAGCATTAACATTCATATTGTTAACTCTTTATTGAAAAGGAACATGCCTATCTACCAACACAAGTCCTGGTTCTGCAAACTGGTGTACACCAAGATATATGCATAAAGCACATTTTTCAGTGTAACTGACTCTGTGACATACTCCTGGTGCAGAAGACAGTAACATTTGACTCAATATATGACATAATACAAAATTCAGCCAAAATAAGAATCCAGATTGAAGTCCATTAAGTAGACTTTATGTCTCCACACTCAGCCAGTGGTGCTATGATGAGGCCATTTCTCCTGTGGGGATTCATGACTTCATCCTATTTGATAATTCTTCACATTATGTCCTTTGGTGGCACTGGTTGAGTTTTCAGCATATCCCTTATCACAAGCCCCAGAGGTGTTTTGCACAGCTTCTATTGTTTTCAAGTGTTCAGTATAGCTCACATTATTATTTCAGATCTTTCAGACATGAGGAGTTACTTATATTCAGATCTGATTTAACTCCCTACAGATGATATGAGACTTGGTTTCTGGCAGTGGCAGCACATCTGGATTGTTTTCAGTGGCTGATGCATATAGTCCTTATGATGTCCCTGCCCTCTGCACTCCAGAGGAGCCTCCTGAATGCACAGGTTTTGTTAAACTGTCGCTGCCACAGAACTGCTCTTCCATCATTTGTCATATGAGGAATACTGCTTTCATTTATTGCTTTTCATCCTCAAACTAACAAAGAAATGGACATTTGCCAAATTTTGTTTCTCTGGCACCATGAAAAGCTTATAATTTAGGTAATTTGTCTGTGTAGGCTGTGTGGTACATCACAGCTCTGCAAGTGAAAAGTCTTTCAAGTGCTTCCAGTGACTGACAAATAACAGGTCATAGATAGTTTAAGTAGTGTTCCTAATAGATGATAGTGTAGTGTTTTGAATTCAGTACTTTCATATTTCCTAGGAAGAGAAAGATCTTTATTGCAGTCATTTTCTTAAGAGTTCTTACTACTTAACTCCCTTTTAATGGTTATTTAAATAGGGTGTTTTTAATGAATATAAACTTAGCAGAGATTTTCATTAATGGAAAATAAAAGACCGTTTACTTTAGATCTCTCTTTTTTTTTAATATATCCTTGTGAAACTCCATTCCAAAGTGCACTACCTCTCCCCACTGCTCATTACAGATGACATCTTTTTCCTGGAATTCATTACTCATATCCTGGCTTGGTGACGGAGAAATGAAGGAGTACTGCTCACTGCATTGGAGCAAAGCTGACTGAAAGAGAAAGGGACAAGTAGCACTTCTGCAATTATCTAGCCCTTACTGCTGCTGAGTCAGCTTCTTCCCACTTCTGGTTACCAGTGCTAGTGTAATATTGCAAGCAGGTTACAAAAAAATCAATTTGTCCTTTGAAGTTTAACTGCAAAATAAACTCACCCCATGGAGTGCAATGTGATAAAGTATGATCTCATTCACAGCCTGAGGAGAGGTTAAAAATGTGATGAATTTCTGAGACTGGATGATGTAGGTATTTGTCTCTCCAAAAATACATGTTTGCTGTGAGGATAAAAATTATTTTGATACATAATAGCTAACATGTGACAAACCCTGTGCATTAAAATACCTCTGTTGAATACTCTGCATAGGAAAGTTACCAATGTAGTGTGTGCTCTGTGGTCAAACTAACAAATGTGAAGCAACAATTTATTGTTGAATTCCTGCTAATGAATGCGTTAGTACAAAAATAGCTTAATTTCCCTGCATTTGGCCAACAAAAGTAGCACTTATGGGAATTTATACATAATTTCTACATAAAAAATGAAAAATATCTCAATTCTGACATCTGAATTACCACCACTGATGTTAATGCTGTTTAGAGAAGACCAGTTCAGAGAAAAAGAGCACTAGAACTTTTATTTTTCCAGGGTTTCTACAGATTCAGGAAATCCTTCTGTATTGCGTGTATTATATACTTAATCAGAAATCTATTATTTCTTTATTTCTTTTTTTTTCAGGTAGGCCACTGTTTTTTGAGAAAAGGAATATCTTAAGATATAGATACATTATTCTCTGGTGTAGCCCAGCTATGCCAGGATGCCAGAGAGAAATCAGGCATATTCTGATCCTGTCCCTACCTGCTGCACAGGCAGATGTTCTCTTTTGTGCACTCATTTCTCTCATGATCCGATCCCATGGTGGCAACAGGCCCACTGAATATGAACTGCTGACTCTCATTGCAGGGCTATATTATGATAAGAAGTCCTTTTTCATGCTTGTGTTTGTAGTTCAAGCCCAATTCCATTCTAAAGTAGATATGAAAGCTCTATTTGTCATATCCATTAGATAGATTGAACAATTTATAATAACAAAATCTGTCTCAGAAAGGTTTGGGTTTTGGTTTTTATTTTTTCATCATAGCATAGGTGAATCTGACATTAATTGGACTGACCAAGGAGGACAATACTTTGAATATTTTTAATGTAGGTGCTATCCTCATAAATAATTTGTCATCCACTCTGCCTTATTTCTCTCCTAATTCTTGCAGTGACTTTGTACAGAGCATCAGCATTAAATAAATTTAGGGCTTAGCTGAGCCAGAATCCAGAATTAATGGTGGAAGTTTTCTAAGAACAATCACACGGGGTCTACAGGACTGATTCTGCCATTGCTCAGACACTGTTTTCATTGCTTTTAGTAATACGAGCATCAGAAAAAAACCAGCCAACCAACCAAAAACATTTCCACCTTAAAAACTCTTTTTTCTTTGATATGTTAGATTCTGACAAATCCAGCCACACCCTGGGCAGTCTGTTCCAATAGATGTTCCTTCAGCCTGTTTAAGATACAGATTCATTTATTATAGGAGTAAGAAGGCTCAACATTGGGTGAGTGCAGAATTATTTTATAAACATTTCTTTCTTCTGCACTTCTCTCTATGGTCTGAGACTCAATTCACAATGAACCCCTTAAAGTACGGCCTCATTCTTGCACTTGCGTTACATCGTGACACTGCCATTGAGGCTGGCCTCTAAAGTGCTAAGCTCCATCTGAAGAGAACAGTTGGGAGGATTCAGAAGACTTGATATAGCTTTATTCAGGCTTTTGGCTACCTCTTATTTTTTTTTTCCAATATCCCTTAAGACTTTTTTTCAGACTTTCACTACATTGGACATCAGTTGTTTTAAGTTATGTTATGTACAGTAAATGAAAAGAAATGCATACTTGATTTATGAAGAAAATTATTCCATTCCAGAAGGTAGGAATAGCAATTCTTTGATGAAAAATAAACTTTGCAAAGGGAACAATTTTGCTTCTGTATTGAAAAAATAAGTAAAATACAGATTTTTCTTTCATTTTAATTTAGTTGTATTTGAATTGGTTTTGTGTTATGTTACACATTTTCTGAACTGTAATCAAACTCCCTTTGATAACTAGATCCTGTATTTCATAATTCCTACTTCTCCTGGAACACTTTGAGATTTGGAGCACTTACCATTGTGTAGCATGGGATCAAGTATACGTGTAGATCTAGATCTGATGGTGGTCTTTATCCATTTCATTCTTTTATAGGTCTTGTGCTATTTCCATTTGGAGAAAAAAAAAAAGGTAGTACCAAGAGATGTGATAAGTAAGCCTTATTCAGCTTTAGTTTTCGATGTTCTTAGGGGCAGAAATGTTACCAGAGAAGGACATTCCTCTGCTAGCATATGCACAGACAGTATGGCCAGAAAAGGGTGTTATGTGGGCCAGGGAAATGAAAAGTGAACATATCTGTAGGTTACGTCTTTTGGTATATTGATTATTGGCAGCTCTGCCATTATCACCTTAACAATATGTAAAGACAGACTTTTCTCCATGCAGTAACTCCACCTCTCAGAAGGAAATACTCTCCTTCTAAAGTTTCTTAGCCTTTTCTTTTTAAAGGAGATACAATGAATGTTTGTCAGCATTTTATACGTACGAGCCATACCCACTTCATTGACATCATAAGCTGTATGTGTTGGTAAATCCTTCTTGGTCTCCCCATTTATTTATTTGTATCCTTTATATTCCTTTTTCTACTCAGTAAGACCATAATGTGCTGTGGATGAGTTTTTGGAATGCATCACAGTACAAACAAATCTTGGACTGTGACAGTGGCTTGATCTTTTTTTTAATATGGCACCTGCCACTGAGATTCAGACATCCCAGTGCATGACTCTCCTAATTTCCTTTCTTTATTAAAGTACAGCCAAACTTCTGTCTTCCCAGTATTATTCCTTAGATAGCTGCAGGTACAGAGAGATCATGCTTGCACTACATTATTTCAACATTTTTCATAGTGATGAATATTAGAATATTCTAAAGGGTCAGTAATTTTTCCCTAATTTTTAAAGTGCTAGCATATCTGATGCACCAGCTGGCTCTGGAGTTTAAAATAATTGTATTTACTTAAGGTATCGTAGTAGCAAAAGTAGCAAATGCCAGACTATTTTCTTAAATCTTTACCTTCATCTCCATTAAGAAGCTGATGACATTTCTAAATTATTATTATCAATTATAATATATCTATATTAGTTATTGATAGTTAAGATGATTAATTAAAACATACTAAAATGTAATTAATTAATTAAAACATACTACTGTTTACCTCTCAAAGAACTATAAATAGGTCTCTGTTGTATCTCACTGTGGAAGAAACCCCTCCAAATCTGTACATTTTTGCCTCAGGTCTAAGGTTGTGGAGTTTCTTCTGGTCGTGGACTGAATTAGTTAACAAAAAAAGTTTAGGCTACTTAAACACGGTGTAAGTAAAAACTCAGACTTCTGTAACTAGAAAATCATCTAATTTTGTTATGTTGATTAGATTGTTTGGACAGGGTTGTGACCTAAAAGTATAAAGGTCAAACTCATTAAACCTTTCTTTAGAGCTTCAGTAGTATACACCATCTTTGACTTTATGGAACCACAACCATGGTAGTTATATTGATTTAACTTTTTTGGTAGAAGCATGCAGTGTTCTAATGAAGGTTTTCTCCCTCTTCTCGGGGTGTTGACCACCTAGTAATCCACAGATAAGGTGCTAGTATTCAATTAAGTTTTACTGCTGTGAGCAGCTGGACAAAACAAGACATGCTTGGTTCCCTGGAGTACTTGCTGTATGCTTAAAGCTTGTTCTTTATGTGGATAAAAGGCCATTTGAATTCAGTGGTATCTCATGAGTATAGAAGGGGTTTATGATTGTTTTGGGGTTTTTTGATAGTAAATGCTTCTGTGTTAAGTATTTAATTCTATTAGGAGTGGATTGATTCTGTTTTTAATTATACAAGTATAAATTTAATGTTGAACCCTCTAAATCTTCTAGACTTTATTTGGAGAACCTGTTCTTTAGCAAGAGCTCTAAACATGAGTTTATTATGGTTTACCTGGTTTTGTTAAAAGCAGAAATAAAATTGTGGGCACTCAGCAATAAGTATGAACCATACTTTAGATCTTAATTACAGAGAAATATTCTATTAATCTAATGATCTAAAAATTTGGTGAAGAAAATACATATAGTCTTTTCAGAAAAGGGAAAATATTATGGCTGGGAAGGAGGAGATTTTTGTTTTTGGTTTTGTAGGCAAAACAATATACTTCCCAGAGTGTGTACAGCTACATCACAACTCTATAAATTCAAACAGTTACAAATGAGAACAATCAGTCCCGATATAAGCAATTTTTCTAACTACATGTATAACTGCATCCATCATAGAATTGTTGTATCGTACGAATGATGTTGAATGTCGTAGCTAAAATGACAGAAATTTTGGACAAGGTCACACAGAATGACATAATGAAGTTTTTCAAGCAAGTATTAGTTGAATATATTGATAAAATATCTAATAGCATTAGATTTTTTTAAAAAGAAATCTCTCCATGGAAAGATTTTCATCAAAATAAAATTTCAACCTACATCTTCTAAGACAATTAGAGAACAAACAATATTGAGAGACTGAATTCTCTTTTTTTTTACACCAAAAATTATTCAGCCAAAACCACTGAATACTTGAGCCTAAGCCTTATGTTGTTTGTATATACTGGCATTTGGAATTACTGTTTTGGGAGAAAGAGAAGACAATAACTGCAACTATAAAACCATTTCCAAGCCCATCTTGAAGTATCTGTCACTGATGGTAAGTTTAAGGATTTTAAACCGTATGACAGTAGGCTTTCTCAGGCTTTAACTAGTAACCTGTGTTCAGACTGTGCCTTGTTATTTTTATTAATACTTAGAAGTATAGTTTCCTGAAATATTGTCTCCTAAACTGTAATAGCTGTACCACTAATTGTTCTGGTTGCTGCATCTACACATGGTGATACTTGAGCAAACTATGTTTGGGTACTATTGCCAAGGGCAGTCTTTCTGGTAAAGATAGGTGTGCACACTGTCATAAAAGATGAGCAAAGGGTATCACTGGTATTTTTACTTAGATTTGATCTGCATGTGCTCATCAGCTGTTTATGATTTGATGGTGGAAGCATTTGCAAGTGTTTTGAATTTGTCTGTATATTCCCAAGTTCCACGTTTTGGTTTTTTTTGGCTTTATTTATTTATTTATTTTTATTTTTAATTCAGGCTTTATTCATTAGAATCAGTATGTTCTGCATGTCTGTATTTCCATAAGCACCACTCGTTCTGTCAAAAGAGTCAGCTCAGCTTGGCAGAAGTTATCCATTTCAGAGTAAGATACTGCATTTTAGCTGATGCCTCAGGTTCCTGAAAAAAACACCAAGCTTTCTCTCCATCCAGCTCTGCACATAGCCTGCCAGCTGAAAACACTGCTGTCTCATCCTATCCAGGAATGTTGCTGAGCATAATATCCGTAACTTTAAAAAGAAGAATATACTGACCCAGGGTAGTGTTATGTGTCTGTTATCAATATACATGTCATAGATAGCAGGACATGTTCTCAGAAAATAAAAAATATTTCCCCAAAGTATGTTAGTTCTCTTTTGGGTTGCGGTTTGGCTGTCTGCTCACACACTACCACCTGTTCAGCTAAGGGGATGTACAATATTATACTGTTCTCATGTGAAAGACACATTCATTCTGGATGTTAATATTCTCTCGGTATATTTTGACTTGCTTGATTTAAAAAATTTAGTTTTAGATGGAGGAAATTAATTCCCCTGAAGTTAGGTTTTTCATTTCAGTCAGGCCTAATTGCTTGCTTTCTTTTGAACTAACAAACTCAGGCAAATAGGCTAGAATGTGTTTAATCCAAGATTTGCCTGGTCATTTATTTGATGCTTAAGAGTGGGAGAATAATTTTGTTTGAATAGTGAATCTCTTCTGGATCTGTAGATATATCTGCTTTAGTTCAGATACCAAACTTCCAAGATCCTTCCAAATGTAGGAATATTTTAATATAATTTTATAAAAAACAATCATCAGACTAAAAGACTGGTTACCTGAATGAATCTTGAGCCTCATGAAGCTTTCTGTCAATGTCAAGTTACCAGATTAAGCCTCTGCCTGATTCGTGACAGTACTTTTGGTACACAATTCTTTTACTACTTGTAAAATGGAGTTAAAATAGTGCAGTCAGGTGATTTCAGAAGGAACAGTTTATGCATTTCCTTCCTTGTAGAATATAAATTAGTTCAGTCAATTTTAAGATGACAAGTTGAGGGTTGTTTTTCTTCTGGTCTAATAGGAAAGGATATTTAAATTCTCTGTGGTTTTGTTCAATATTAAAAATCCTTAAAAGGAGAAATAAACAAAAGCCGAATTAACAACTCATGCAAGCAAATGTACAGGCATGCTGCAATAGTTATATTTCACTTTTTGCTTGCATTTTAAGCAACATATTAATTATGTGGTGTCATACTTTCTTTTTTTTTATATAAGATGGTATCAGAAAATCCCATCAGTTCTTGATAGTGATGTACATGTTTATTCATGGAGGATGGATTTTAAAAAGAAACTAATGTTGCCTCACACTCAGACTTTTGGAACACAGTCAAGAATTATTTTCTTTTATTATTTTTCTCTTAATTTTCCTGCAGGTCTTGACCTTACAATAATAATTCCTTAACATGTATTCATAATTATTCGGTTAATGCTACAGTACATTAGATCTGGATTCACCCTGTCCTTGTAGCTAACCCAGTTAAGAGGAATGCAGGATGATGTTGTTCAGGATCTCAGCTATGATCAGAAACGGGAGCTAGCAGGTCACCTTTTTGGTTCTGCTTTTCACTTTTGCCTCAGTGCTGCATTTTTGCTAATGTAACAAGCTGTTTCCAGAAATTCAGGCCCACAGATGAAGGCTAAGACTGCTGACTTTGGCATTCTGGCAAAACAGAAATTCAAAGAGGAAATTAGGATTCATAAGCTTTATTTACTTCAAGTAGAATGAAACAGCTGGATTAAAGATATTTTAATCTCTAAGCTTCTTTCAACTCTACAAATTGTGTAGTTTTATTTAAATTTTTTGTACTCTGATGGTAAACCTTTACTTCAGTTTAACTCTTAAGTTTCTCTTCTGATTTTACTTCTTTTTAGCATATCTCAGTTACTAAATTCTATTAAAGAAAATTGACATTTATAGCATTCTTATTTAAAATATAACTGATTTACTTGAATCGTAAGTTCGTAAAGTAAGCATAATCTTTCTGTATACTTCAGAGAGGCCACATCAGAGGCTATGGTCCATTTTTCCTTGTATTCTCTGATAAAATTAATTAGGGGGCCTGAAAATTTATGTCTATGTTAGGTGAGAAGGGAACGGAGGACGTGGAAGAGTGAAAAATAGCTTACTTGTTGCAAGTACAGATACTCATTTTGTGCTGGCTGGTGATGTTTCTGCATGAACACTAACATGTCACAAGAAAATGAAAGTAAAATTTGGTATGGGGCCCGTTATGTTCTGATAAAAACATGACTATTTTTTCCTAATGCTAAATTTGTTGAATTCCAGCTCGTCCATAACTATAATAAAACCAGCTAATGCATAAATGAATTCTGGCAATTTTAAATAAATTTTTAAAACCTGATATGACAGGGAGGAATGCTAAGAGGTAACCAAGTGTGTAAACGCTAAATGAAGGATTATCCTTATTTGTGAAAAATCCATTCCAGCGAGAAATTGAATTGGGGGCTTCTCTCAAAAAAGAAGGGCTACCATAGCTAGTGAGCCAAATCAGTCCCTGATTTTATTCCTTTTACAGTAATAAGCTTATGTGAGACCATAAACAATATACAAATGAGAATAAATGTAACTGAGTACTCTCTGCTGTCTCCTCTTTAAAGATTCTTCTTCAGATAGTAATGTACTGATTATGCCAATCTCTTAAAACTGGATGTGATCAAGGATAATAGGAGTGATGCAGTTCATTTGTTAGAGCATATTTCATGAACAGCCTCACCTCCTGTCTGGTATTCTTGCTTTACAGGAAGGATTTTCATTTTCTGTACCGAGTGCATATAAATGGTATATGCATAAAATGACTAACACTTACACAACAGTAGATCCTGCATTTACTTCTCTTCCAAGTAAAGTAAGATTTTACCTGATCAGTGAAAATAGCTGGTCCAGAACCTGGTCTTTATCAGTATTTTAAAGCATAGGAGGTTGAAAATAAAGAAAACATTATAAATCTCTGTGCCACTGATGTCTCTGAAGAATGTGTAACATTCAATTTCAGAAACTAGACCTGTAAATAATTAGACTACAACAATCTCAGCATTAGTTTACTGTAAATAGATGCATCCCACTTAGAAGAACAAATTGTATTAGACTAACCTGTCTGTAGGTACTTTAATTATACATAAATTTTTACCAGTTATACAGTGTGCGTAAATCCAAACGGTGCTGGTGAAAGCTAAGAGAGTCGATGAACTTCAGGGACTGGCTTTTTTTAATAAGTAGACTCCAAGCTTCCTGTATTGTCAGGAAGGTAAACTGTATCAGTTTACAAAGTGCTTCACCAAATGCCATGTCTCAGATTAAAAAAAGGCAAGTGTTGTAGAAACTGGTATGGGAACAAAAGAAGGAAAAAAAAAAAAAAGAGAAAGAGAAGGAGAGAAACATATGGATCTGCTCCTTTTCAAATGCAGATTGTTGAGGCTGGAAGTCTGTCACTTAGTCACTGTGTTATCCGTTTGACCGTATGATTGCAAAATCTAGTAGAACGATATAAAAATCCTAGTTCTCCACCTGAAAACATGATATTGTAGAATAAAGTGGAAAAAGGGAGAGGATTTATTTAATTCTTTCTTGCTGTTATGCAATTTTAAAATGTTTTATTTTCATTGGCTTTTATATTTTATGGAATATATAGCTCCCAATATTTGACTTTGTTAATGTCTTTGTCTTTGAAATATATGGCATGAAATTTTTAAGTATGCCCCCTAAATTTAAGGTGAAGTTACAAGGATTTTTCTGCTTAGTTCCAGGACTCTTATATCTGTACTCCACACACACCTAAACCTCAATGGAATGTAACACACCTGTTAACAAGGTATTACATATTTGTTCAAAAATTTGAAGTGTTCACCTGGGAAAATAAGTTATTTTGTGGTCCATTACAACCTTATGCCATCCTTGGGCTATCCTGCTAAAATTTTAATGAATTTACTGGTAATAAGTCTACATATGTATGCTAGTTTTGTCTGGGTTAGGGTTAATTTTCTTCACAGTAACTGGTATGTGTCTGCATTTTGGATTTGTGCTGGAAACAGTGTTGATGATTCAGGGACGTTTGTTATTGCTGAGCAGCGCTTACACAGAGTAAAGGCCTTTTTTGCTTCTTACCACATACCACCAGTGAGTAGTCTGGGGGTGCACAAGAAGATGGGAGAGGATGCAGCCAGGACAACTGTTCCCAACTAACCAAAGGGATATTCCAGACCATATGACATTATGCTCAGCATATAAATATTTGGAGGAGAGAGGTTGACTACAGGTGCTTCTTGGGGACTGTCTTGACATTGATTGGTTGGTGGTGAGCAACTTTTCATCTGTATCGCTGCAACTGTTTTCATTTGTATTGCTTGTCTTTCTCAGGTTTTATTTCTCTCTCTTGATCATTTTCATTTTCATTCAATTACTATTATTTTTATTTTATTTTATTGTAATTATTAAACTGTTTTTTTCTCCACTCATATTTTTCTTACTTTTTCTCATCCAATTCTCTTCCCCATCCTACTACAGGGGGAGGTCAGAGAGCAGCTGTGTGGTGCTTAGTTCCCAGTTGGGATTAAACTGCAACAGTATGAAATGAAAAGCACATGACTGTCTGTAGGTACTCCTTGCCCATCCCCCTGCTCTTACTTTGTAAACAAAACTCAGGAGAGGAGGGATAATGCAGACACAGTTTAGGACTTTTTGAGGGAAGGAGTTTAGTGTACATGTAAAATCTCTTTCAGTTGTGGATCATGAGAGAAAAGGTCTCTTGGTCTGTCACCACCAGCACCATATCTATATCAGAATACAATTTCAGCTTGGGAGTATTTGGAGAATCATGCCAGGATGGTCTCTTTTATACAAATATCAACAGATAAGCATATCAGGTTTAAAAGAGCACTCTACATGGATTAACTATGTTATTTTACAATTACAATCTAGTTTTAGTATAGTATAAAGTCATGTAAACAAGATCCATTCAGTGCAACTTGTAGTTGCAGAAAGCCCCACTGGCTCTGGCTCTCCTCAGGCACCTATCTCATTGCATGATACTGGGGAACACTGATACAGAGACATGATCTGTTTACAGGCATATTGTACAGTAATCTTTAACAGATTATTTTATCATAGAATCATAGAACTGTAGAATCGTAGAATGGTTTGGGTTGGAAAGGACATTTAAAAGTATCTCATCCAACTGCCCTGCCGTGACCAGGGACATCTTTAACTAGATCAGGTTGCTCAGAGCCCCATCCAACTTCACCTTGAATGTTTCCAAGGATGAGGCTTCCACACCATTCTGGACAACCTTTTCCAGTGTTTCACTACCCTTATCATAAAAAATGTCTTCCTTATATCTGGTCTACCCTATTTTGCTTTTACAACCATTAGCCCTTGTCCTGTTGCTATAGGTCTTGCTAAAAAGTCTCTCCCCATGTTTTTTATAGGCCCCCTTTAAGTACTGAAAGGCCACAAAAAGGTTTCTATGAAGCCTTCTCTTCCCCAGGCTGAAGAACTCCAACTTTCTCAGCCTTTCTTCACAAGAGAGTTGTTCCAGCCCTCTCATAATTTTTCTGCCTTCCTCTGGATCTCCTCCAATAGGTCCCAATCTGGACACAGTACTCCAGGTGGGGGCCCTCATCAGAGCAGAGTAGAGTGGCAGAATCACCTCCCTTGATCTGCTGGCCACACTTATTGTATGCCACCAAGGACTGGCACCAACCACGGTTGGACTTCTGGGCTGCAAGCATATATTGCCTGCTCACGTCCAACTTTTCATCCACCAGTACTCCCAAGTAAGGGCTGCTTTCAATTTCACCATCCCTCAGCCTATATTGCTATCAATTGCCCCAACCCAGGTTCAGGACCTTTCATTTTGCCTTGTTGCAAAATGTTTGCCAGTGACCACTCCTCTCTGGATGAAACCACCCATCCAATTCCTTATTCACTGAACAGTCTACCCATCAAATCTGTATCTCTCCAATGACAGAGAAGGATGTTAGACTTGGAGAGGACATAGAATCATAGAAACGTGTGGGTTGGAAGGGACCTCTAGAGGTCAACTAGTCCACCCCCCCTGCTGAGAGCAGGGACGTCTTCAACTAGAGCAGGTTGCTCAGAGCCTCGTAAAGCTTCACCTTGAATGTCTCCAGGGATGGGGTCTCAACCACCTCCCAGGGCAACTTGTTCCACTGTTTTACTACCCTCATGGAAAAGAACTCCTTTATATCTTCCTTATATCTACATGCTAGAGAGCAATCCTTTGGAAAAAGACTTGGGGGTACTAGTAAATGAAAAGCTGGATATGAGCTAATGATGTGCAATGTCAGGCCAAAAGGCAAATCACATCCTGGGTTGCATCAAAAGAAGCATGGCCAGCAGATTGAGAGAGGTGATCCTGCCCTTCTGCTCTGCCCTGGTGAGACCTCACCTGGAGTACTGTGTCCATCTCTGGAGTTCCCAACACAAGAAGCACATGGACCAGTTGAAGCATGTCCAGAGAAGAGTCACAAAAATTATTAGAGGGCTGGAGCACCTCTACTATGAAGACAGGATGAGAGAATTGGGGTTGTTCAGCCTGGAGAAGATAAGGCTCCGGGGGGACCTTATTGTGACCTTCCAGTACCTGAAAGGGACCTATAAGAAAGCAGAGGAGGGTATATTCACAAGAGTTTGTAGTGGCAGGACAAGTTAAACTAGAAAAGGGTAGATTTAAGTTAGACATTAGGAAAAAGTTCTTTAGTATGAGGGTGATAGATCACTGGAATGGGTTGCCCAGAGACGTGGTAGAGGCCCCATCCCTGGAGACATTCAAGGCTACGCTTGATGAGGCTCTGAGCATCCTGACCTAGTTGGAGATGTCCCTGCTTATTGCAGGGGGGTTAGACTAGTAGACTTTTAGAGGTCACTTCCATCCCAATACATTGTATGATTCTATGTTGTGAGGCACCATGTCAAAGACCTTACAGAAGTCCAGATAGATGACATCCAGTGCTCTTCCCTTGTCCANAGGGCAACTTGTTCCACTGTTTTACTACCCTCATGGAAAAGAACTCCTTTATATCTTCCTTATATCTACATGCTAGAGAGCAATCCTTTGGAAAAAGACTTGGGGGTACTAGTAAATGAAAAGCTGGATATGAGCTAATGATGTGCAATGTCAGGCCAAAAGGCAAATCACATCCTGGGTTGCATCAANACTTCTAGAAGGATTCCACAGTATTCCCAGGCACAGAGCTGAGGCTGACAGATAAGTAGTCCCCAGGGTCTGTCTTTCTACCCATTTTAAGAATGTGTGTGGTGTTTCCCTTTTCCAGTCACCAGGAACTTCACCTCACTGCCATGACTTTTCAAAGGTCATGGAGATTATCTTGACAATTAGATCAGCCAATTCTCTCTAGACTCTGGGATGCATCTCATCAAGTCCCATGGGCTTATGTAAATTCACGTTCCTCAGGTGGTCTGAAACTTGATATTCTCTTACAGTGGGTGAGCCTATTTCCATAATCCATGTTTATTCATAGTTTGAAAACCATAATGTTAATATACACAGGCTCTTTTTATGTATACATAAGTATATAGTATTCCTTCATAATTAATTAATGATGTACTGTAAAATATCATTCCAGCTTTAGTAACTGAATAAGCATATAGAGAGAGCTTGAAAGTTCACAGAAGACAGAGGGTCTTATTCTCCATCACTTACACCTATTTTAAATTACATTAAAACTTTTAGATCTGTAATTATTGACTTGACCTCATCCTCCTCCATAGAAGTGAAAAGAAAATTAATCATCTTTGAAAAATTAATCTTCAAAAGTTTTACACTGCTCTTACCACCTTTAGAAACTATTTTGGGTGAAGGAACCCTTTCCTGTTTTGTATTGTCATAGAAACTTTTCACTGTGATTTTTTATCTTTATAATAGGGTATAGAAAATAATAGTATTTTCAATAGCAGTTACTCAGCACCATAGCAAAGCTACTAACTATAGTCTCCTACTTATGTGACTGCTGTAGAAGAATATCTTAGATGGAACAGTTGAAGAGCAGACTCTCTTGGATAAATTGACCTGTTTGCTACACATGTGTTTTCAGTTCAGGTGCCAGTAACAAGGATGGAGTTGATAATTTCTCTTGTGAGAAAAGTAAATCTGGCATTAACTTTGCCAAGAGATTTACAAAAATGTTAATTTAGCATCCTAGATTTAGAGTCACCACCTGTCTACACTTGGATTTGGGAATTAATTTTCATTTTCTAGCCTGTTGTTTGCCAGTGAAATGATCCTCATGGATTACAGAGCAAAACAGAAATTTGCCCCCTGTTGGTGGTTGTAGCTGAGCTTCCTAACCCCAGTGATGCAGGCCAGCATTGTCTTCAACCTTGGTGCCAAAGGGTCAGCTGTAAAACACCTTCTAAAGATGCTGTAAATCCCACTGTGAAGTATATCTCTTAAGGGTATTGTAGTTGTCATCTGTCTTCTTCCCCCCTCTGGACTAGGCATATCACTTTCAGAACATATGGTTTCTCTCAACAGGTAAGCTACCATAATGCCAAAGTTACTTCTGTTCCTTCTGTATCACCAGTTCTGCACTTCAGCCCATCAGGAACTTTTATTTCCTCTGTTCATGATTTAGGGATTTAAGGAGAGAGTCTGTTTATTTATTCAGGAGGACTATTTTTCTTCCTTCTCTGTGAGATAACAACGAAATTCTTCATAAGTAATTTACCCAGTCTTTACATTTGTACAGTATTTTTCTTTCTACAGGAAAAGAAAATGTTTTATACTCTGGGTGTCTGTGTGTGAATATGCCCATATACACAAGGGGAGAGAAAAATGTATTAATTCAAATATTGACATCCACTGTGGGATAAAGGAGGCAAATCTTAACCATACTCCATATACATCTTCACTGCAGAAGGCACTGTAGGGTACATATACCACTGCGTATTAATTCCAGTCTATCAAACTTGCTAACTTGGACCCCAGAAGCAGAAGGTCAGGAGCTCAGTACTGGCCAGCTCTCCCCACTTCTCTGATATGTTTGTAGCCTCTGTTAAGCTCCAACTTGTTTGTCTAAACTACCTAATGGAGCCCTTTTACAGATCTGGTATTCCTACACCTACAGGGCTACTTGTAGGAATAAAGCCTAATTTTTCTGAAAAAAAGAGAAGGACCTTCAGCATCCCATATGAAAGATAAGCAGGCAGTTTTTTCCTAGTTAAAGCCTTGATTAAAAGTTAATCAGTTCATTAAATACACTTTATTGAATTTAGTTACATTATATCTGAGTTGGAGACCAAGGAGATTTACTGCCCTTTAGGAAGTAGGCATGGATCAGTCCTTAGGCTTAGACTTTTCACCCATCTCCTTCAGTAGGAAAGTAAGGAGTAGGTGCTTTGTTCCTCAGTAGTAAACCTTATTTTCCTCCCTTGTTAGGCACTGAGGAATTTACCTCAGAACTGGAGTTTCTGTGTTTGATGTCTTTACCTTTCAACATGGTGTATAAGCAAAAAGACAACAAAAATTTTGGAATCACAGGAGGTAAAGGGATGGTTGTTGATAGGGATAAATGAAAATGAAATGCACTCCCTCTCCCGTCCTTCCCCCATTCCTTTTTCCCCCATCGATGATTTCTGAAGTCTCATTTGTTTGTTTCTAATCTGACTGCACTATACTCTGTCAGCTGTCTACATCTTATTTACAGGAAATATAAATTCTCTCCATTTACTTCCACTGGTTTTGCTTTTGCTTTATTCTCACAATGTAATCTGGCTAACCTTGTTATGTTCACATAGGAATATATGCTTTATGCACATGCAATACTGGTCCCTGACAGTGATGGTTATGTGATGAATATTAAAGAAGTCAATGTTTTACAGAAAATATAAAAAATATTTATATTTAATCACAAACAAACTGGCAGTCAAATCAGTAACCTGTCTTCAGAAACCAGGCTTCTGTGGATAAGTAGCTAGTACACAGCCACATTTCTAAAAATAAGGCTATCTAGTCAGAAAATGTTAGCTATAACTCCTTATACAAAAGTGTGCACAGGAGAGCAACAAAAATTTCTCTCTCCTACCTTTATTTTGTCTCAGGTTTTAATGTGCAGCTGTAATCAGGGAGGAAAGGAGAAAAACTTCAGTGCATTGAGTACTGAGGAAAGAAATGGAAGCAAACACTCCTCAAGCAACCTTATTGCTTTTTAATTAGTGCCTATGGGAAGTTACTTTGCTATATCAGTGCCATTTATACGAGTACAACCTTGAAACAGTGATGTGCAAAATCTCTCCCGTGTGTCCCACCATCCTTTATAGCCCCAGAGCAAACATACATAAATAAATAATGGGAAAACTAGAAAACAGATTCAGTCATGCCTGTTTTGCTGATACCAGTTTAAGGGATAAAAAAAGAGGGATGGTACAGAGGAAGATGAAGAGTATAGACTTCGTAAATTCACTGTAACAGCTGTAGTATGAAACATGGGGATTTGCTATTTCACATAACACAGGATGAAGGCAAAACTTGCAAGAATATATTTCTCTGTGTAATGATGTAGGCACCCATGCGGTTAAATAATTTGCTTTCCTTGGGACATTGCTTTGCCATTTCATTTAACTGCTCACAGGTACCGGAAAGTCATTCTCATCTTCTTTATTATAATTTTTCCCCTTGTAGTCTCCAGTAAATAGGAAGTTTTACAGTGGAGCAGCCGTTGGTAAAAAACACTGTCCTGAAATAAAGCAGTCAGTATCTTACAAACAGTTGGACTAAATCACTTCAAACTTCTGGGTACAAGAAAACAGAAATGGCAGTGGGATGACAACTCTTTACTTAGGAACTGTTTTGGAAAACCTTACTAGGCTTATGAGTAACTACTGCCAATTTAGTGTTCCTGTTCATCCAGCTGGATTTCCAAAGATAAGAATCTTAACTGTTCTACTAAAAGTAGAGTAGAGAACTGAGAAAGTAGGAACTTTCCTCAGAATTAAGAGAATTCCACAACTAAAAAATATACCTAAAATAGTTGCTAAAAGCTTTATGATTTTTTTTTTAATAGAATCAAGTTACTAGTAAAAAAGTTTTATATTAAATACAGCAGAGTTTTAAGAAAAGTCATCAGTATAAAACTGATTTTACATGAAAATATAAGCTTACTAGTTGAAAAATATTTTGCAGTCTCTGTCTGGCTGAAATATGACAATTTAAAAAGCGTGAAAGAACTGCCTTGTGGGGTATCACTGCCTTGGGAGGTAACAGCAGCACATCCACCTGAGTGCCTAGTCTTGATCTAAAACTTTTAGTTTAAACTGTGGTACCACTTCTGTTTTCTGGAACTATTTAAGATTCTAACAATGCTTCTTTTATTCCTAACCAATGCAATTAAATTTAGTTCTTGAAAACCAGGAATCAAAAATAATCTGTGCTCTGTTGTCATTGCTGTGACATAGCACTGACCATATTTCTTTCATGAAGATTTTTAAATAAAGACATTACATGGAGGCGATCAAATACACAGGGGAAAAAGAATTGACAGCCACTGTGTGTTTGATCCATGTCTTCAAGTGTGTTTAATGTAGAGTGCAGAATACAAGAAATGGAATGATCCCTTCAGAGTGTTTATAATTAAATACTGTTTATCCAAAAGGCTGTACTCTCATAATTTGTGTAAATATGTACTTAGAGAGGTTTGTTCTTATATTAGAAATGTCTGTGAAGCAAATCTGGCAGATTCTGTCTTTTCTAATAGAAATATTTTCTGTTCATGCCTGTAAAGGTTTTCAATGACCATGACAGTATTTGGCCTTTTGAATTATTTTAAACTACTCAGGTGTGGATTGTACATTTTATAAAATGAACGTTTTGCTCTTTTTTTCCAAGGCATGTATTTTAGCTATTGCTTTAGCTGCTGTCAAGAGTGAGGCATATTAATCAAGTACTTCAGAAAAATACTCTTAGATTTTAAAGTATTATTATACCATGCCTTTGATAAATATGTAATGTTTTTTAACCACCCCCCTGTTTGTTCTGAAGAAAATATTTTTAAAATTGGAATAAAAAAGGGTGTTTATGAATTAAAGGAGTCTTAATTGATGGGAAATGATTAGTTTTTTCCACTGCATGAAGAGGATTTGATAAAACCTTGGCATTTCGGCTGAGATGTCTGAGACTCAGGAAAAGCGTGTGTTTTATATCACCTCTGAAAATTCTGGCTTATAATGGAAATTCTGGTGGATCAATGACTATGGCACGACATTGAGGGAGGTAAAATGAGTGTTCATATTAGTTCTTTGTTGCCAGAGCCATTAATGACTGAAATTTCTTTTTCTGCCTTTCTCTGCCTCTGTAAGCTCTTCAAATGCTGTTTCAGTCTTCTAGGAAAACTGCTGGAGAATAATGAGTCCTCTGGATTATATTTTGATGAATGCCATCAACTCCTGAGGGATTCTAAACCACAACAAAATTTGCCACACACCACACAAAGATGACTTACTGTGCTAATTAATATAGGTCTGTTTAACTTGGGGCAAAGATCTTCAGGAAATTCAGGCAATGTTGTAGAGTGGAATAGAACTTATTAGAGAAGTGGAATTATATTTTCCACTTGTACATTTTTACTCCTTTCTGAACACCTTGGAAGTGCCTGACAAGGTGTAGCTTCCTGTAAAACTGTGGGGCTTGAATTCTAACTACTGCAGTTGAAATCTATTTTGTTCTGTGATCTTTTGCTGTACCTGAGGTAATGCCCCAATGGGCTCCCATGCAAGCCTCTGGTGAGATGTAGAATCTATGGATGTCAACCTCTCAGATTTCCATCTCAGGCCACCTACTAGAGCATCTCATCCTGTTACAGATAGTGACAGGGGCACTCTGTGCTGGGTGAGAAACTGGCTGGAGGGCCGGGCCCAGACAGTGTTNCAACTACCTGAAGGGAAGTTATAGTCAGGTGGGTGTTTGTCTGTTCTCCCAGGCAACCAACAACAGGACAAGGGGACATGGGCTTAAGCTCTGCCAGGGGAAGTTTAGGTTAGATGTTAGGAAGAAATTCTTTACAGAGAGGGTAATCAGGCATTGGAACGGCCTGCCCAGAGAGGTGGTGGATTCACCATCCCTGGAGGTTTTTGGGAAGAGATTGGACATGGCCCTTAGTGCCATGATATAGTAATTGGAGTTGGATCAGGGGTTGGACTCGATGATCTTGGAGGTCTTTTCCAACCCAATCTATTCTATGATTCTATGATTCTATGTTTTGCAGTGAAATCCAGCCTACGAAGTTGAGACTTTTTTTATCAGACATTTTGACTGATACCGAGTTATTGAATCTGTTCCTGTTTCTGTTGGTGTCTTTGAAACAAACCAGCCCTTTCCTAAATGATAACTGCAGGGCAAATAGTAGTAATGAAAGAATCATATTGAGGCATCCAGATTCTTTTTCCTTTATATATTCTTTACAGGAGATCAAGGGAAAGCAAATTCAGCCCCAAACAGATTACACAAATACTATCCCGGGGAGATACCTCTGAAGATTGTCTAGAGCGGGTTACCTAGGGCCATGTCTGGTTGGATTGTGAATATCTGTAAGGATGCAGAGTCCACGACCTCCCTGGGCAACATGTTCCAGTGTTCTACCATGCTCACAAAAGTCTTTGCTATTTGTCTGGGGCACATGCATCTTGGGATCTAAGGAAGACTGTGAAATAAACCTTGGTCTCTGCAGAGGTTATTCACTGTAAAGTCAGAATATGAATGAATACACTCTCAAAAATGTGCTTTTAAAAATGTTTTGAGGAGTCCTATATTCTCTTTTAGCTCTATGTGAAATAAGGCATGCTGTCATTATGGGCTCTTCCAGGGCAACATGTCATTGCACGCAGAGATGTCCTTTGGCCACTGCTTTCCTTCATGCATGCATGTTCCCATTCATTTGTGCGCATGTTGCCTGCTCATTTTCTACACAATTAGCTTTGAAGATGTTTAAGCATGTGCCTGTGTTAATAGAGAGATGCATTTGCTGGTTAGTAAGATTAGTAGATCTGCAGCTCACCACGGGTAACAGTAATAAGTATAAGCTATGTTGTTTAGCGATGCTCTGTCTCTCATTCACAGAGGGCTCTGGTGACAGCCCTATTGGATTAAATGTGGGGTTTGGAAGTATTGCACTGGTTTATGGAGCCGCTTATGACTGCGCAATGTGCTGTGTTCATTTTCTGGGTTGTTGCCTGGTTTAAAACCATTAGATTTTTTCCTAGCCTATTTGTGTAGTCAACTGAAGCATGATTTCAGGATTTAATCAGTCTTCAACTTGCCAAAACTACTCACTTTGCTGTTTTCTTTCCACCTGACTTATGTCAGCCTGGAGCACTGTGATTTCAGTTGTATGTGTAGCTGCTAGTGGTGATGAGTTATTTAGGCTGCAGAAAAACAGTGATAGTCATAAGGAAAATGCTATAGGAGCTGGTGGCAGTTTTAAACACTGAATTTCATTAATGAGAAAAACTGAGCAGCATGTTCTGAAGAAGGTTCTCAGCTAAGTTTTACATCATATAAAGATAAAAGGAGGCTTTTTAAAACTGGAAAACATTCAAATAACTTTCATTGGTAAATATATCTAAACAGAAGCTTCTTTGATTTCTCGTGTCTCTGTTCATGTCCTAATTGCCTGTGCCACTTTTGCTACTCTTAGTAGGTGTTTTTATCTTTGCCTTTTCATCCCCTTACTACTGGCATGCAATAGGTACAGTATTCTTCACTATGATTAACCATAAAAAAAGCCTCAAACCAATAATTTAATATTTGAGCACCCTACAGGTGCAAAATTATGGATGAAATGCATCCAACTCTGGAACTACAGGTCCATTTGGACACATAGAGTTGATACTATGCTTTTTCATATTTACTCTTCTCTGACTGTAGTCATGTTTGAAGTGTCTAATATATGGTCACTACTTAACTAATATTTATCTAAGGAACTGTTGTGATTCCACCTTTCATACCAACACTGAAACCTCCTGTATATGTGATCATATCATGAAGACCTTTACTTTTCAAGAATGTTTGAAATATGCAGGCTTGTGGTATGGTTTGTCTTGCCATAAGCCACCTGGTACACAGCAGAGTACTTTCTAGAGCTAACAATAATTCTGCATTTACTTAAGACACACTGTTCTCTACAAATCCTTGTTAATTGATCACCTCTTTCTCCATTAAGAAACATGAGTCCTCAGTTGTATGCTCTTAGGTTTCCTAGACACTCAAAACAATGTATTCTCATGACTTTTAAAATCTAGAGAAAAAATCCTTTATATTCCTTGATCTATGTGTTAGATTATTACTATACTGGATTTTAAGAGAACATTGGTGGCAGGCAGAAATTTTACAGTTTGCTATCCTTCCAGTAGACACCTTGAGAAGTTTTTGAGCAGGCACTTCATTTTGCTTAGTCAACCCACAGCAATTTTATATATCAATGTCCTAGGAATTGCAAAAATCCAGTTGTTATTGAGAAGGACTCTGCATGCTTGTGCCTCACAAGAGTTTGGAAGCAAATTATCATGTTTCTAAGCTCCACTTTGACTAGCTGAATAGGTAGAAAAATAGTTACTGATAGGCATAAAGCTAACAATAGACAGATCAAACAGAATGAAGGCATAGTCTTTATTTGTCTTGATCAAAGTAGCTCTGATAGAAGACTTTGGGATTCATGAGACCACAGCTATTCTTTAAGCCTTGCAATCTGCAGTTCCTTGTGTACCAGTGTTGTGTGTGTTCCATGAAGGGTCTGTGCTCTCAAAACTTCAGATTTGCTCTTTTTTTTTCTTTGCAGATTAAGTTTTGAAGTTTGAAGTGAGCTAACATGTCTTTTTAATGGATGTAAAGCAGAGTGCAACCTTTCTGGGAAAAAAAAAAAAAAAGTGATTTAAGCTGTCTGTATAGGCAAGTGCTGTAGAGGAGGTAGGGAACAAAACCAGGTTGTAGTGGAAGGCAGCACATGAGACCGTTTCAGGAGTAAATTCAACACAAATTTCTTAAACCAACTCTTCCAGTAAATTGCTTTCTCTCTTTTTTTTTTTTTTCTCATACGAATTCAAACAGGTCTAAAACCAAAACATTTTCTCCTAAACATGGAAGGAAGCAAAAGAAAGATAGCCATTTCTGTATCTATTTTCCAGTATTTCCAGATTGTTCAGTACAAATGGGGACTGTACAAGGTGAATATTTAGGTATTGGTAGATTTGTCCTCCAACCAAAACCTTCAGTAAAGATTCTTTGATTAATTTGTGACTACATTCAGCTGTTGGCATGGGAAAAAAAAATAGTTTTTTATCATTTCAATCTGAAACAGTGTTGACTATAGGGAGGGACATTCCTGCTTGAAGTATTTTCAATGGTACCAGAAGACACTCCAGTATTTCTTGGTAAATAAATGCTGAGATTTTTCTTTTGTGGCTTATACTAAGAGAGAAGATTCCAAAGGAAACTCCATAAAGTGGAGAATTAATTTCTCAGTACCATTTTCTAATTTTGAAAAAATCTTAAAAAGTACTAGTATATATAACATCAGTAGCGTTTTGAGCACCACTGGCATGTTTTCTTATTTTTTGAAAAATATATTTAAAAACAACATAAGTACTTTTGCTTTTCAGAATGCATCAGGTCCAGGACTCTTCTCACTTTGTTGCAGGTGAGGCCTTCAGTTCCTTTATGGATGTTTTTACATGCTTCTAGTGTATTCTGATTTTGTGTTAACCATGCATCAAGCAAAAGTTATTTCCTTTACCTAACATACATTATACATTTTGTGTGATGAAAATAGTCTGTTATTTTACTACAGTGCCATGCTGCACATACCTGACAAACCCAAATGTTGAACAATATCTAAAGTGTAAATGCAGCTGGTATAATCCATTAAAATCAAAGCAGGATACTTCTCCTGTTCCTAAGAAAAGGGGCTTATCAACTGTTTTCCTTACATCTGATTGAACTGCTCTGTAATTTTCCCACTTGACAAAAGAGGGAGATTTTGGGTGGAAGATCCAAGCAGAAACCACAGGTTTCCTTCCCATTCAAATCCATTCAAGAGACCAAAACATAAACCACCATGCTATTTAGCTTCAATAAAACAAAACAAAACAAACCCAAAATCCAAAATAAAACAAACAACAATAACAAACAAACAAAAAACACAAAACAAACAACAACAAAAAAACACAAACACACACTCCAAAAAACCCTAAACAAAATAAAAAATAAACATTTCGGCTTTGCCTTGTGATTGAATTAGGCCTAGCAATCAGATCATTTTTATTTTCTCGGGTATGAATCTCAGCAGTAAAAGAATGTAGCTTGGGAAAAATAATTGTTACACCTCAATGCTGAACCAAATCCATGATGTGTCAGCTTCCCATGTGATAAGGGTTTGTTTTTTTTCCCCTTTTACCTTATTTTTTTAACACTTGTTATAGTGGACACAGGCTCTTTTTGTCAGTAATTGCATCTTAGTAGTTTCCAGAGGCAGCCTGAAAGCATGAACCCACATCTGTAACCTGAGAGAACCTCCCAGAATTGCTGGGGTTTTGCATTATAATCTAAAGTAAACTACAACAGGGATTTTTTTTTAATGAGGCAACTGAGAGGATGGAGGTGGTAGTTAGGCTGTGTGACACTGTCAGAATTTTGTTAAGCTTTAGAGTAGCATAATTGCAATTGGCAACATCCTCATTAATCATAGCTAATGTTTATAATAGTTCCCTGTAGTGACTCATGAAGAGGTGATGGCCTTAATGAAAGCTTCCTTAGAGGGTAACAGATGGTAGTTGAATTTCAGTATTTTAAATATACAATTGTTCAGTTCTTTTAAATAAGTTGATTTTATTTTCCTACTGAATAAATGGGAAACTTGGTATTCAATTCTACTCTTTACTGAGCTTGTTTATTTGAATTATTGAGTACATAATAGACAAGAGCAAAAGGAAAATATTACAGCATGCATTGTAAATTCAGATCCATGCATACAGGTTAAACATTTTGTTCTCTGATCTATGTTTAATACCATAGATGTCATTGTGAATGTATTGAATAAAACATGACTGTTTACTGTTACATATTATAAGAAATATTGACTAAGATGTGGGAAAAAAAACATAACAGTCTGCTGCTTTGACTCTGTTAATGCTCGATAGCTCAATATTCAGTGTTTACCAGTGTTGCTAATCTCCTGGTTATGTTTATGAGTGCCTTTGGCTTCTGCTGCTTTTTGCAAGATTAATGAATGGGAGAAGAGGAAAAATGAGGTCTTCGCTAAGGCATCAAGTTAGAACCTTAGATATTGGCTCTCCTAGCAGTTTACTCACAAGCCAGGATATTTAAGGGCTCTAGTCTTGAATTAGTAAGATGTGGAGCGGCGAGGGAAGACGCGGTCAATCAATGTGATTGATAAGCGAACTTCATTTATTAGCTGTCAGTGCACTACTTATATACAGTCACCTCATTAGTAGTCACACCTGTCCATCCTCTATTGGTTAAATCCACAGGGTCTCTTAGCATAACCCAACCCCTCTCGCGGTAACAGAAGGCTGCTACTTTCTCATTCCACAATACTCTATTACTGTACAACTTATCAGCTCAAGGTCATGCTATCCCTGTAAGTTTCTTGCAAGGATTGCAGCTGGGCTTAACAGGTTGCTTCAGATGATGCTTCTCTTAAAGGTACATGACCCTTGTCTTTTAGCCATTCTACAACAGTAAGACACTTGTAGTTCATTTAGAAAACTGAAATTAGTCAAGTGCTTAAGCTTAATACTTAATACCTTAGTAAATATACTAAATTCTTAAGTAAATATACTTCCTTACTTAAGTAAATACACTTAATACTTTTACTTTAGTAAATACTTAATACTTTAGTAAATGCTTCAGTGGAATAGATCCTGATATATTCTCTACCAGAAGAATCATAGAATCATA
>VWZY01006919.1:38011-52706 GCA_013399075.1 Chloroceryle aenea
GTGATTGGGATGTTTGACCCCCCCCCCCCCCTGAAAAAACTCTCAAGCCAAACAAAACTGTTCTGTAAGGAGCATCCCCGGGAGGGCGTCATTGCCTCTCAGTAACTTGGCTAATTCTGGAATGGCTTTTGCTCCATAACCGTCAGAAAAGGTGGTTGAAGTTTAAGGCTCCACTTGTAACCATGTCATGATGCTTTTCTTCTGTATCGGTGCCAAGTCTGTTGTGTGCAAACAAGTGGTTTTCTTCAGCAGTTATTTTAGGTTGGAGCAACTGGGTTTATTTTAAGATAACTGGATCTGGTTTGGACTAAAACAGCAAAGAAAAACAACCAAGGGGATTGTTCGGAGTGGCGTGTGGAGGGGTTGAAACTGTGATACTTGTGGAGCTGTCAACCAGGGCAGACGTGCAGCAGCTGCTGGGAAAAGTGGTGTCGAAGGTTTTGGTGCCTCCGTATTGTCGCTGGGCTCAGTGAGAACAGAGTTAATTGGGTTGTGAGGCAGGACTACAAAAATATAACCCAGGACACGTGGTAAAGGTTTGTTTCTTAAGTGGGGAAAAAGCCACCACGATGCTCCTCAAAAGTAGGGCTCTGAAATAGCGGCAAAGCGCTGCTGGGAGGTGTCCTGGGGGTAACAAGCATTCTTCTTTTGACACAACTCCTGTCTGAGTGACAGGAGCAAGGACGCTCCGGGTACGGGGCTGCGCTGTCGCATTGACCTCTTCTCTGCGAGCAGCCTGCTGGGCAGCGTGGGGGCTGCTGCTGCTTCGCTTGTCTGCGGGAAATCAGAATCATGGAATCACAGTGTGGTGGGGGCTGGAAGGGACCTCTGGAGATCATCGAGTCCAACCCCCCTGCCAGAGCAGGGTCACCTAGGGCAGCCCACACAGGAACAGATCCAGGCAGGTCTTGAAAGCCTCCAGAGAAGGAGAATTGAAGAAATAACTCCTCTAAAGGTCTCTTGCTCTTCTGTGAGCCACGTGCTTTGCTTTCTGCTGGGTCTCTGTGCTCATCTGGGGTCTGGAGGCAGGAGCTTGTTTCCCCCTCGCTGCCGGAGGCCTTGCCGGGGAGCTGCTGCGCTCTCCTTGGAGCCTGTGTAGATGGAGTTGGGAAGGTGGTTGCTCCCAGATGCAGCCTGGATGGTTTAGCTGTTGATTATTCAGGACGGGATTGATAGAAACTTCATTTTTCTTCTGTGATGAAATCATCTTAACTGGAAAAATGGTGCCATGATGCCCCTGTGGCCTCCTTGTGGGTATCGATTGAGTTCCATGTTGAAATTTTTTGAGTTTCCTGCTGCTTGCTGTTCAGCTCACTCTAAAAACCAACCTGTCCTGTTGCCTGGTCGAGGTTTGTTGCTTGTGGAGTTGAGCTCTTAAAACGTTGTGTGGCATCCTGTACGGGCAGGTGGCACTGGAGCCGCTCTGGGGGGGGGTCTCAGGCAGCCAGGTATGACGCCTGTCTTCTGCCCACTTGGTTTCTCAGGGACAGTTTGCTGAATGAAAGCTTCTAATTAAGAGTATTCTTTCCAAATGGAGCATTGAAAGTCTTCTGTATCTTCGCTAAGCCCATGAAGGCGTCAAGCCTTACTGCCAGGGAGGCCTCCCTGCAGGCGCTGTGCTTCTGCTTCGTGTTCCCTGCTCTGAAGGTGACAGCCGAGTAATTCCCAAAGGTTTCCCCTGTGGTCCCCTCGTCTGGAGCAAGGCATGTGGCGTTAGGAGCATCCAGGAATAGTTGCATGGTGAAGTAGTTGGAATGTTTTAATTGCCTTTGATTATCCCTCTTTGGTTATTTTCTGACGTGGGTTTTCTGGCTGACTTGGAGATCTGCAGCACAGAGGTGGTGCCTGCGCTGGCAGGCAGTGCAAGCACGGCACAACCGGTCGTCTTGACTTGCTGACGATCAGAACTCTCTTTCTAAACTTCTCTGGCTGACTGCCACTTAGAGATTTATCATTATCTATAATTAGTGTCTCTGTACAAGGAGGATCTAATCACCTTGAGCAGATAAGTGTTTTCAAGGAGATTAGAGAGGATCTTTAACTATTAATTCCACAAAGATTAGCATTGGCTTTTGTGATCAATGCTCCAGGTGAGTGTTGCTTTCTCCAAGCAGTCTTCTTGAGTTCCCTGATGCCTTCTCGGTGGGTTACTGGTGGGTTAGGTGTCTGCAGAGCCTTTGGCAGCGCTTTCTGCGCTCGCAGGACGTGGTGGTTAAAGCCACGCCAAAGGGAGAAGGAAGAAGCCTTTCCTGCTAGGTGTGATTTGGTCGCTGTTGTCAGGTGAAAGGCTTCTCGGGGGAGCTGCCCTTGCTGGGCCCACTCTTGGTGGAGCGGTGGGTACCTGGGACAGTTTGTTACCCTGCTGAATTGGAGGGCATGGGCAGCCTGGTTCCCTGGAAACTCTTGGTTAGAATCATAGAATGTTAAGGGCTGGAAGGGACCTCGAAAGATCATCCAGTCCAACCCCCTGCCAGAGCAGGGTCACCTACACCAGGTCACACAGGAACACATCCAGGCAGGTCTGGAACATCTCCAGAGGAGACTCCACAACCCCCCTGGGCAGCCTGGTCCAGTGTCCGTCACCCTCACTGTCAAAAAATTTCTCCTTATGTTTCTGTGAAGCTTCCTGTGCCTCATCTTCCAGCTCCAGTTAGCACTGTAAGGTCTTGAGTACAACCTGGAGGGGTTTCTTCCTGTTTCTTGTACTGAGGCTGCAGTTGAAAGCTGAGGTGGTGAGTTCAGGGAGGAGCTCGGAAACTGCTGCTGATAGAGAGAAATTGAGGACTTCCAGAAGAGACCTCTGGGAGCTTCTGAATGTGGGGCCACCCCGTGAATGTGCTGAGGACCTTGATCTGCTGAGGCTGGGATGTGTCCAAGGTAGGTTATTAGACAGTGGACCACCCCTGGGGCAAAGAGGTTTCCTTCTCTTTAGCTTGTACATCATCCGAGGAGAGAGATACACCCTCCTAGAGTGACTTTCATAACAGCTCAACCCCGCTGCAGCTGAATGTCCTCGGCCGTTTGTCATCCTGGGGGGCTGGGGTGCACGCATTTGAAGGGAAGCCCGGTAGCTGCGAGGCACCTTGTTTCTAAGCAGTGCTTTGTAACTCACGTTCCCACTCCTCATTTCACCTGATACGCACTTTATCCACATGACCCTTTGCCGTTGAGCGTTGTTCAGTGTCTGAGGAAGGTCCTCTTCTGAACGTGGGGATGCGGCACCCGCGCGGCTCTGTCGGGGCACGGCGTGGTACGGCACGGCAGAGCAGCACCCGAGTGCTGCCATGCTGCGGGCTGAGCCATCCCCTGTCTGGGCTGCTTGTTCCTGGCGTGGTTGCTCTGCTCCCAGTTTAGAGCTGTGATGGGGGAGCCGGCTCTGCTTGACTGGAGACAGCAGCTGCTGCTGACGCTGCAGGAGAGCCTGAGACGCAGACCTTAGTCCTTAAGGGTGTTTCATCGTGGCCTGCTTGTTAGCTCTGTGTGAGGCTTTTTGTCTCTGTTCCTTCGGTTGTAGTATCCTGCCTGGTTCTGTTTGCTGGTGGCAAACCGCCAGCAGGAGCCGTGCCATTGACTGTCTTGATGCTTTATTTCTACCCATATAATCTTAAATCCAGTGTGCTGGCCCAACTGCTTCGTTTGGTGTTGTAGCAGTGACTGGTTTGCCTTGCGCAGAGCTGACATCTCGAGAGGGGCAGTGCCCCTGTGCAGAACGGCTGCTGCCTGTCTTGGGGTCGCTCACACGGTGATTTTTACCTCCTGGAGCTGTTTGCAGGTATGAAACATATTTATGACGGGTTCAGCTGCTTGTATGCTTCTGGAGGAGGGTGAGTTACCCGTTGCCTGTTTCTGGCCTCGGTTGTTGTTCCAGCTTTTGCAGCTGGAGAACGTAGGTGGTGTTGTGCCTCTGCCCTCCTCGCTGTCCCCTGCAAGGGCCGGGTTGGGTCGTGGCTCCAGGCCGGCGTTGCCGATGGCTGTGGCTCGGCTCTGCCTTTTGCAGCCTTGGGCCCACGTGGGCTGCCTGCTGCTGTGTGACCGCGGTGGAGTCGCTCATCTTGGAGCGACCCATCTGAGTGGGTGTTCCTTGGATATGTGCCCCAGGAGCTGTAGGGCTGTCTCTTCTGGGCTGGGTGTTCAGGGGCATCACCTGCCTTTGGGCTGTGACTCCTCTCGTGTTCAGCTCTGACTTTGCTTGCTCCAATTGCAGGTTTAATTTGCGCTTGCGTGGTCTGGCACCCACTGTACCCACGTGAGTCACAGGTGAAGGGGCTGGTCTTTCTTGTCAGAGTACTGGGAGAGACCTGCTGTGTTTTTCCCTTGATCGCATCCCTTTCAACCTGCCTGTTTTCCTGCCCAGGAGGAGTTTCCAGTCAGTGTGGTGAGCAGCGTCCAGAGCGCTGTACCTCGCTCCTGAGACACTGGGGCTTTCCTTCTCTGCAGGTTGATTTTGATGTTGCAGCAGATCAGGCCCTTGAGCTGCCTCTTGGTTTTGTGTTGTGCTCACATCCAGACTGGGTGACTTCTGCGAGCTGTTTTGGGTAACTGGAGCGTGCGGTGATACCAGAGCCTTTTGGTTTTTGTAGGTGGAGCTCTTTAGACCTAGTGCCCGTGGCCAGCAACTCGGGTGGTCACCCTGAGCTGTGAGCTGGCCTGGCTGATGGCTGGCCCTGCCTGGAGGGCAGGGAGGGAGCTTGCTGCCCTGGAATGTCAAATAGGAGAGCGCTTCAAACCCTGAGCTCAGGGGGGTCCTGGTTATGCCGGTCAGCGATTGTTCCCGCAGCACCTTGGCAGGGACCTTTTTACATTTTATATCAGTCTTTGGTTGGTTTTGATCCAAAAGCTTGCTTAGTAATTAATTACCTAATATTTCACTGTCTGACAACTGCTGGCTGGGTGGATGGAGCTCAAGCTGGAGGATAACCAAGCTGGCCTTGGTTGCCCAATTCCAGTCACCTTTGCAGGTGGGGGCCGCAGGCAGCACTGCCCTGACCCATTGCCTGGTGCTCATCCTGGCCTCCCGCTGTCCCAGGGATGCTGCTCCTGACCAGGGCTGGTGTGAGTCGTGTTGGGCAGCTCCCGCTGCTGACACAGGCAGCGATGCCAGCTCACAGGGTAAGCAGGAGCGGCTGGCTGCACACGTGTGTTGCATACGTGTCATCACATCTGCGCGTCCAGCTGTCCTTCCTTTCACGGTCATTTGGGCCAAATTGCATTCTATTGCCTTTCCTGTTTGTGGTTTGTTCTTTAGTATTTTTTTTTGGTATTTTTTAATCTATTACCTAACTCTTCAAGGATATTTCTGCTTTGGAATCACGACTGGGTAGATGTGCATCCCTACAGTGACTCAGGGGGGAGGTCCTTCATTCCCTAAAATAGTCTGAATTCCCCAAGTCTCCCTGCACGAAGAGCGCTGCCTGGGCACACGTGGCGGTTTAAAGCAGCTTCTGCAGTGAGCGTGAAGATAAATATGGTGAAGGGGGAGCCTTGTGCCATTCTCTGTTCCTTCTCTGACACAAAGCAGTGATTCTCAGTCTGGCTTTAATAGCTCGAGCAGGTCCCTGCTACACACTTCATAAAACCCAGCAGAACACGGCGTCCTTCGCACCTACAGCTTCTTCATGACTGCCCCGTGCGTAGGATCTTCTTGCTTCAGGCCGCTGATGGCCACGGCTGCTGCGGGCACGTAAACCCCGCAGCTGTTGGTGCTTGGAGACAACAGCCAACTGCTGCTTTAGCTGCCTGTTGTGACAGAGGAACCCTGGACGGGCAGCAGCGCTCCTCTGCGAGGACCTCGCAGCTCATGCTGCCGGGCCGGGCGCCCAGGATGCGCAGGGGCTCTCCGTACAGCACTGGGTGACATCGGGCTGTGGGTGCAGCCGTGTTTTTGTAAGTGTGGCATCGCTGCTTCCCAGCTGACTTGGTGCTTTGTGCCTGTCACTCACCTGGACACAATTAGAATATTTGTCACAGCAGGAAATATCCATGGCAACTAATTCGCCGGGTCTGCGAGTCGTGATTTTGGAAGTTTCTTGTTTTCGGTGAAAGCCTGGGATGTTACCACAGCCTTTTCTTTTCAGGTCTTCTGCAGCTATTGGGAGAAATGGCTCTGCTTGGAAATGGGTGAAAACCACCCCGGTCCTAGTTCGGAAGATGGGGTGAGTTTGGGCGTATCTGGCTGCAGAACGGACAGGGGTGACTGCAGTGTGGCCATGCCCGTAGGACAGAGACATCTTATCCCCAGTTGGACTGTGTGTGAGCGGGGATTGTGCAGTTGAACAAACACCTTCTTGCCTTACAGATGTGGAGGTGACATGTGGCCAGGGGGTGCCACCTCTGCCAGCCGCCCTACAGTCGGTGAAGGTTCAGCCTTTGGTTTGAAGCCCTTTTGGTGGCCTCTGGATGCGAGCGCCAGGCTGCTGCTGAGTGCCAGAAACCCCATCCTTTGTCTGCAAAAGTGGGAGAACTTCCATTGTTTCCAGGCTGCTTGTCACTGTGACCGATGCTGGAGCTGTTTATCTGCCGTTCATTGTTCCCGGGTTAGCACTGAGCTGTTGGCCAGCCCACCACGTGGAGCAGAAAGCGCTGCAGGTTCACAGCCCGTGGTCAGGAGCATGGATATGTGGCTTTATTTTATCCGAGAGGTTTTTTTCCTTTCCTTGTCAGCTGGGTCTCTGGTGGTGGGTATTGGCCAGAGGCTGTCACAGGCTCCCCGTCTTTGGATCTTGCTGTGATGTGATTTTTAGAAGCAGGAGGGAAGGGAGTACTCAAATCCTTTATGATGCTACAAAAGGTGACAGTCATCTTTAATACTAGATAATCTGATTTGTTTTTTGGAGACGTGATAGGATTGCACCACATTAGTCCTGGTATCTGCTCCTACCATCGTTGCTAGCGGGAGAGCATGCAGCCAGCCCGTGGCTGATGCCAAATGGAACAGAGGTGGCTATGTCAGAAGGCAGGGTCTGGATTGCGGAGGGGCTGTGGCAGGCTGGAGAAATGGGATCATACAATCATAGAGTGTTAGGGGCTGGAAGGGACCTCTGGAGATTGAGTCCAACCCCCCTGCTAGCCCGGGGTCACCCAGGGCAGCCCACACAGGAACAGACCCAGGGGGTCTGGAAAGTCTCCAGAGCAGGAGACTCCACAACCTCTCTGGGCAGCCTGTTCCAGGCTGTGTCACCCTCACAGCAGAGAAGTTTCTCCTCATGTTGAGGTGGAACTTGCTATGTTCAAGCTTATACCTGTTATTCCTTATCCTGTTACAGGGCACAGCTGACAACAGTCTGGCCCCTTCCACTTGACCCCCACCCCTCAGTTATTTGAAGACATTAATGAGGGGTGATGGGAACCTGGTGATGTTCAGCAGAGGTGGCTGAGAGCCAAGCCCTGGGGCAGCTGCCTAGAAGGTGGCTTTACAGAAGAGAGGTGGTTGGGACCCATCCTCAGAGGACAGCTGTCTCTGGCTGTCTTGGCAGAAGTGTGGCCAGGTGTCGAGGGGAGGGACTGTCCCCTCTGCTCAGTGGTGGGGGTTCTGTCTGGGCTGTGGAGCTGCTCTGGGGATCCCGAGGATGAGGCTGGAGTGGTGGAGGGATGTGGAAGGTGTGGAGAGGACAGAGCCTTGCTCTGCTCATGGCAGGATGAGGCAATGGGTTTATCAGGGCCTGTTGGGACAGGACAAGGGTGGATGTGTCTAAACTAAAAGAGGGAGATTTAGTCCAAAAAGGAGGAGACATTGTTGGTGCTGAGGGTGGGGAGAGCCTGACCCAGGCTGCCCAGAGAGGTGGTGGCTGCCCCATCCCTGTCCCCATTGCAGGGGAGGTGGCCGGGGCTCTGAGCACCCTGCTCTGGCTGCAGATGGCCCTGCTCCCTGCAGGGGTCTGGACCAGATGAGCTTGAAAGGTCCCTTCCCACCCAAACCAGGCTGTGAGTTAGGAAGTTGGGCTCCGTAAAAGCTGGTGGTATTCACCCATCCCTCCCACCTCTCAACTCCTGCACTGCCTGAGGCTGTACTGCTTTAAAAACACCAAACCCAGTACAGATTTATTCTCTCAATTTCCATGTTGGCCTCTAAATTGAGGGAGGGGCTGCTGCCTGATGCTGGGACAGGCAAATGCACATTGGAAATGTATGGAGGGATTAAACTGCTTTGCTGGTATATTGTGGTTTTATTGGTTAAAGCTTATAATAAATACAGTGCTTTTCTGGGACACTTGGGTGGTAAAGATGTGGTTGGGTTTCTGATCCATTCAGGAGTGGGATTTCTTAGGGGCTGGAAGGCAGAAATTTGGGTGTTATTTTTTTCCCCGTTTGCTTTCTTCTCTGTAGTCTCTGGGATGTACCAGCTGTGGTGTTCTGAGGAGCCTCCACTGGTGTGTGGGTAAACTTAGGTGGGATACCTTGTAGTGGCCTTCCAGTATCTGAAGGGGGCTACAAGAAAGCTGGGGAGGGGCTTCTGGCAAGGGCTTGTAGTGACAGGATGAGAGGTGATGGCTTCAAACTGGAAGAAGGGAGATTTAGCTTGGCCATTAGGAAGAAGTTCTTCACTCTGAGGGTGGGGAGACACTGGCACAGGTTGCCCAGGGCAGCGGTGGGTGCTCCATGACTGGATGTGTTCAGGGACAGGTTGGATGGGGCTTTGANCTCTAGTGGGAGGTGTCCCTGGCCATGGCAGGGGGGTTGGAACTGGATGAGCTTTAAGGTCCCTTCCAACCCTGACAATTCTGTGAACTTTGAGTATGTGCTGGGTGAAGCATCTACCTACCTCTTCCTCTCTGTCCTTAGTTCAACAAGGATAAGTGTNTGGAGCGTCCCTGTTCTCCTCTGTACAGTGACTGCCGTGCCCTGGCTCTGCCAGGGTGGTACTGGGTGCTTGTACTGGGAGTAGAAGCCACAAAATCTTTAATGCAGTGTGGTTTTGGTGATAGAATCCTAGAATCATGGAATTGTTTTGGTTGGCAGAGCCCTTTCAGATCAGAGTCCAACTGTTCCCCCAGCACGACCACTGACCCCTGGCCCTCAGCACCACAGCTCCACTGGGGGCTTCCCTTCCAGGGGTCATGGGGACTCCCCCCCTGCCCTGGGCAGCCTGGGACAGCCCAGTGCACTTGATCTGAGGCATTTCCATGAGGAAGCTTGGCATTTTCTGCATTTTTAAGAGGTAAGAGTTTGTAAAGTACCCTACATGCCAGTCGTGAGCAGGTTTCTGACTGGGGCTGGGCACTGTCACAGCTACGCAGGGAACTGCAGTTCTTTCTCACGTTCAGCACGTCATTCCTCAGATGGTTTTGCTGGTTTTCATTTGCCTCGTAAAGGAGGTGAGTTCGAGCTCACAAACCCTTTGTCCCGTGTACTCCTAGAGAGGAGTAACCCCCAGCACCACTACAGGGGAGGGCTTGACCTGCTGGGAAGCAGCTTTGTGAACAAGTTCACCAGCAGCCAGCAGTGGGGCCTCATGGCCAGGAAGGCCAATGGTCTCCTGGAGGGCATTCAGAAGAGTGTGACCAGCCTGTCAAGGGACGTTCTTCTCCCCCTCTCCTGTGCCCTAGTGAGGCCACATCTGGACTATTATGTCCAGTTCTGGGCTCCCCAGTTTGAGGGAGAAGGAACTACTGGAGAGAGACCACTGGAGGCCCTGATGATTGTGAGTGGACTATGACAATGGGGCTTTGGGACCTGCCAGCAAAAACTTCTGAGCTGGGTCACCTGTCGGAGCAAAGCCTCTTTGTGCAAAACAGGCCTTGGCTCATTAACTGCTTGTTTACCTCTGTGGTGGGTTCACCAGAGAGTTCTCTGGAAGGTTTTGGCTTCCCAAAGTGCCCGTTGGAATGAAAGGTGATGCCTTTGATGCTGCTTTTGTGGCTGTGAACCTCCCCTGTGTGGAGAAGAGGGATGGGATGGCAGCTCATCCTTCTTGAGAGGATGTGACCTATGGAGCAGCCTGAACACTGGACTGCAACCAGACAGCATGAGGCTGCTGTGAGTAGAGAGCAGGTCTCGGACTGTGCTGAAGCAACTTCAGTATTTCTGTGTTAAAAACCTCCAAGCATCTTATTGCACCACGTATTCTTGCGACACCGTCTGCTAAACTAACGCTGACAATCTGCTTTGGGCAGCTGGGACATTGTCTGCCAGCTGTAACCCTCCTGCCCACAGGCGTGCAGGGCGCGGGCAGCGCCTTCGCCCGGGCTGCGCGTTCGCCCTCTGCTCCCGGTGGCCCACGGGCCGTGCCCACCAGAACGCCCTTGAGAACCCATGGCCCTGAGCACAGAGCGCTGCCTGGGGTCAAACGCCTCTGAGAGGCTCCTGGGAGCACTGTCTGGCTGCGTGCTGTGTGTGCAGAGGGATCTCTGTGGCGCCTGGGGGTCTGACTGTCTGTCCAGCACCTGTGTGGTGAAGGCGGACGCAGTGACACAGCCTCAGCTGGTGCTTGCTGCTCGTTTTGAGGAGTTTTGTGACAAATGAGACAATATAAATGAAATATAATTTATGTATTACTGATAATACAATATATCTCATCAATATATATGATCAAATATTACAGAATGATTTGAGTTGGAAAGGAACTTTAAGGGTCACCCAGTGCAACCCCCTGCAGGGAGCAGGGCCACCTGCAGCCAGAGCAGGGTGCTCAGAGCCCCGGCCACCTCCCCTGCAATGGGGACAGGGATGGGGCAGCCACCACCTCTCTGGGCAGCCTGGGCCAGGCTCTCCCCACTCTCAGCACCAACAATTTCTCCTTCTCTCCAGGCTCAATCTCCCTCTTTTAGTTTAAACCCATCCCCCCTTCTCCTGTCCCAACAGNGAGTTTGTAAAGTACCCTACATGCCAGTCGTGAGCAGGTTTCTGACTGGGGCTGGGCACTGTCACAGCTACGCAGGGAACTGCAGTTCTTTCTCACGTTCAGCACGTCATTCCTCAGATGGTTTTGCTGGTTTTCATTTGCCTCGTAAAGGAGGTGAGTTCGAGCTCACAAACCCTTTGTCCCGTGTACTCCTAGAGAGGAGTAACCCCCAGCACCACTACAGGGGAGGGCTTGACCTGCTGGGAAGCAGCTTTGTGAACAAGTTCACCAGCAGCCAGCAGTGGGGCCTCATGGCCAGGAAGGCCAATGGTCTCCTGGAGGGCATTCAGAAGAGTGTGACCAGCCTGTCAAGGGACGTTCTTCTCCCCCTCTCCTGTGCCCTAGTGAGGCCACATCTGGACTATTATGTCCAGTTCTGGGCTCCCCAGTTTGAGGGAGAAGGAACTACTGGAGAGAGACCACTGGAGGCCCTGATGATTGTGAGTGGACTATGACAATGGGGCTTTGGGACCTGCCAGCAAAAACTTCTGAGCTGGGTCACCTGTCGGAGCAAAGCCTCTTTGTGCAAAACAGGCCTTGGCTCATTAACTGCTTGTTTACCTCTGTGGTGGGTTCACCAGAGAGTTCTCTGGAAGGTTTTGGCTTCCCAAAGTGCCCGTTGGAATGAAAGGTGATGCCTTTGATGCTGCTTTTGTGGCTGTGAACCTCCCCTGTGTGGAGAAGAGGGATGGGATGGCAGCTCATCCTTCTTGAGAGGATGTGACCTATGGAGCAGCCTGAACACTGGACTGCAACCAGACAGCATGAGGCTGCTGTGAGTAGAGAGCAGGTCTCGGACTGTGCTGAAGCAACTTCAGTATTTCTGTGTTAAAAACCTCCAAGCATCTTATTGCACCACGTATTCTTGCGACACCGTCTGCTAAACTAACGCTGACAATCTGCTTTGGGCAGCTGGGACATTGTCTGCCAGCTGTAACCCTCCTGCCCACAGGCGTGCAGGGCGCGGGCAGCGCCTTCGCCCGGGCTGCGCGTTCGCCCTCTGCTCCCGGTGGCCCACGGGCCGTGCCCACCAGAACGCCCTTGAGAACCCATGGCCCTGAGCACAGAGCGCTGCCTGGGGTCAAACGCCTCTGAGAGGCTCCTGGGAGCACTGTCTGGCTGCGTGCTGTGTGTGCAGAGGGATCTCTGTGGCGCCTGGGGGTCTGACTGTCTGTCCAGCACCTGTGTGGTGAAGGCGGACGCAGTGACACAGCCTCAGCTGGTGCTTGCTGCTCGTTTTGAGGAGTTTTGTGACAAATGAGACAATATAAATGAAATATAATTTATGTATTACTGATAATACAATATATCTCATCAATATATATGATCAAATATTACAGAATGATTTGAGTTGGAAAGGAACTTTAAGGGTCACCCAGTGCAACCCCCTGCAGGGAGCAGGGCCACCTGCAGCCAGAGCAGGGTGCTCAGAGCCCCGGCCACCTCCCCTGCAATGGGGACAGGGATGGGGCAGCCACCTCCTCTCTGGGCAGCCTGGGCCAGGCTCTCCCCACTCTCAGCACCAACAATTTCTCCTTCTCTCCAGGCTCAATCTCCCTCTTTTAGTTTAAACCCATCCCCCCTTCTCCTGTCCCAACAGGGTCTGCTCAAAACTCTGTCCCCATCTTTCTGCCAGGCCCCCTGAAGTCCTGAAAGACCCCAGAAGGTCTCCCCGGGGCCTTCTCCTCTCCAGGCTGAACCCCCCCAGCTCTCCCAACCTGGCTCCCAGCAGAGGGGTTCCAGCCCCCCCAGCATTGCTGGGCTCCAGTACAGGTGAATTGTATCACATATATACGTAACCCTTACATTCAATACTTGGCACTAACCATTGTAGCTTTTTTGATGTGCTTTCTCCTTGATTGGCTGGGTGGACCCTGCTGAGCACTGGGTTGATGGTGATGAAGATGTTCAAGGAACTAATGCTCAGTGACTTCCTTTGGGCCTTGGGTCTTGCAGGTGAAGCAGCTGAGATGTGTCAGTCAGGTCTGTCCAGAAATGCGTGGCCAAGGTCACTTGGGCATCTGCATGATTTGGTCCAAGGGATCTGCCAGTTCCAGTCTGGGGCCGGTACACAGTTAACTGCTCCGCATTTCTCTTGTGATCTTGGCATCCCCAGCGACTGAAAAGCCAGTGCCAAAATCTTGCTATTTTTTGGTAGTGTCACAAGGGATGGCAGAGGGCTCGCTCTGTGTCACACTGCCCCATGCCCTCCTTGTCGGGCCCCTCCGGCATTCTCCCCTTTCTCCAGCTCTTAGGGGAAAATGGCTCTTCAGTGACACACTGACCACCACGCTCTGCGGGAGAATCCGATCGTGCCATAGGTAATGGAGCTTCTGGGGCTGCCTCCTGTATATATCTCTCTTCCACTTTTAAGGTTCACTCTGCCTTCTTTTGCTCAGCCTTGGGTGTTTTATGCCACTACTCAATGGCTCAAATCATAGAATGGTAAGGGCAGGAAGGGACCTCTGGAGATCATTGAGTCCAACCCCCCTGCCAGCCCAGGATCACCCAGGGCAGCCCACACAGGAACAGATCCAGGGGGGGCTGGAAAGTCTCCAGAGAAGGAGACTCCACAACCTCTCTGGGCAGCTTGGGACAGATTCTGTCACTGGAACAGGAAGAAGCTCCTCCTCGTGTTGAGGTGGAACCTTCTATACCCAAGTTTACAACCACTGTTCCTTGTCCTGTTGCTGGGCACTACAGAAAAGGGCCTGGCCCCTTCCATTTGCCCCCCACCCTCAGATGTTAGGTAGTAGATTCAGATGTTCAGAAAAGCTTCTGAGTGTTTCTGGGAGCTGCGGGTGCTGATCTCTCTGGGGAGCGGGTGATTGCTGCCCAAAGCGGGAGGTGCTGGTTGTGGACCTGAGCATACTTTACGTCATGGAATAAAGTTTCTGGGTGGTTGCAGGAGGCCTCAGAATTTGTTGTCTGCTAATGTTCAGTATTTGCCTTGAACAGAAGCAGCTTCATCTCGTGTTCAGTGAGAGGAGTGACCCGCTCTCCAGGTCCGTGCTGGGCGCACGCCTGCAAATCATTCTGCACCAGCATGTCACCTACAGCGCAGCGAGGCAGTGGGCTTCATGGTCAAGGGCTGGGAAGCAGCAGCAGTTAGAGCAGGTTTCAGATATGAACCTTTTTGCTTTGTCTTGTTCCCGGGCTTTAAAATAGAGGAAAAAATGGGTCTGTGCAGCCAGACGGGCTCTGTGGTGAGAGACCCGTTGGTAAGAAACATTTTGTGCAGGGAGAAATTCCGCGCTGTGATTTGTAGTGTTGCTTGAGGGTTGGCAAAAAACCCAGAAGTGCAGTGACTTTCCGGTGGCGTTTGAGGTCGCGGGCTGTAATTTATTCAGCGTCTGAAGAAAAGTTCTTTGGTACTGGAAACGTTAACGGTGGTGGTGAGCTGTGTAAAGAGCTGCTTGTGGCTGTGGAACAGCCCGGGAAGGAGGATCTTCTGTCCACCCTTGACCCCAGAAGGACTGGGTGAGGCTTCTGCTCAGAGCAAATAAATCCCCAAACTCGACAGCCTGAAAAAACAGGATGTTTTTCCCAGCCTAACTGTGAAAGCACATTGGTGGGATAGGGAGAGGAGGAAAAATTTGGTTGTAATGTTGCTTGTGCTGTGCCCTGTGTGCTCTTGTGTTCTTGGACATGGTGATGAGAAAATGCAAACCTGAGCTGGTGGTGGCTGATCTTTATTCTGATCACTTAATGCAATTCCTGAGGGCTGAAGGATCAGTAAAAGCTTGAAATCAGAGAGTGTATCTAGAAGAATGACTGCTCGGGGCTCTCAGCTGCTGTGCTGAGGCCAGTGGGATGAGGTCCTGCATTTTGGTCACAACAACCTTGGGCAATGCTCCA
>VWZY01006921.1:0-66260 GCA_013399075.1 Chloroceryle aenea
GCCAGGTGTCTCATATAGCATTCAGGCAGCAAATGGAAAATTTTGGAGTCAGAAAATGCAAGAAACACAAATAAATTTAAGCTGGGCAAACCAGTTCTCCTGCTCTCACATCCTGCAAAGGTCTGGGTGCCAGCAGGTGGTACAGGGGGCAGGACTGTGCACCCCACAATGGTGTGTCAGCTCAGTATGTGCAGATGGGAGAGAAACCCCACCCAGCAGGGGGTGATGGAGAACTGCCCGTGCTGCCACCGCTCCCTGTAGGAGTAAAAGGATGCGAGCATCCTTGTGGGAATTAGCATTTACATTGTGGCTGGGTTTTGGTTTGGTTTGTTTTTTTTTCTAGTCTGCTCTAGGCAATGTATTCGTAGTTTGCTGGACACAGACTTCCTAATAATTTTTATTGTGTCTGATAATTTCTAATGAGTTGATGTAAGGCAATTTCACTTCCTTCCCTTCTAAAAAGAATTAACAAAAGATATCTGAACAAAAGCCTCATAAACGGAGGAGCCACATGCCTATGACTGGAATTAAAGGAGCCATCTGTTTCTTTACAGTCATGCACATCGCAGACAAGAAGTACACACACGACATATGTCATTACTTCCACTTTCCTAACTGAAAATGTTTGTCATGATTCCCTCCCACAGGAGAGCAGGAAGCTCTACCACCAGCTTGCAATGCTACAGGAACCCCTCCCACTAAAGCTCTGCAAGCAGCAAATTCAATTTCTTTCTCTTCCTCTTCCCTCAGCCAACCCAGCAGAGTTTTTTATGCCTCTGTGGTTCCTTTATAAAAGTACTGGGCCAAGTTTTGGCAAAAAGGATATAGCAGACACCACAGCTGCTGTTTCATGTTCCAGTCCTGCTGGAAACACTAACTTTGCACAGCCACCTTTATCTCAAGGCTCCCTATACCTCACAACTTTTGGATGCATCTCCCCTCCACTTAAAAGGCTTGCTCAGTGAAGTGTCTCCCACTGTTCCCAGAAGCTTTTCAGCTTTACAGTGTGTTCAGTTAGTATCTAGGCAAAAGAAAAACAGGATCTGTAGGACAACTGAAATGATCAGTACTTGCTGTAATCTAACCACCCACTGAAGCCCCGACATCTTGCTATGAAGTTACTAATTTACACTCGTTACCCACCAGAGGCAAAATCAGCGCATCTGTGGGAGTCAAAACTGCCCTGGAACGTGAGCAGGGATGCTTGGGAGAAGCCATCAGGAGGCCACCATCACCCTGAAAGACACCTGGCATCAGTTCTGCTCTCTTCTGCTGCCTCAGCCTGGCCAAACCATATTATCCTCAAACTGTAAAAACCAGAGCGGTGACAAATGTTCTCAAAAAACCCTGCTGAAAAGCTATGTAATTCTTCCACCTAAAACATCTCCTCCTCTTTCCCTGCCTTGCCACAGTTCAAACACTGAAGAGTTCAAGACTACCTACTGTGCCACTGAGACACTGTGAAAGTATTTCTTCAGAAAAATCAAAGAGTAGCTTAATTTAAGTTTGCCTGACCTGGGATGTTACCCTTGCTCTCAGTTGTGGAAAACCTCTAAATAGAAATGGAAAAAAAATAAAAAGGATTAAAGTTGTCTGGTTCTTCAGATTTATTTTTTTTTCTCTGCAGGCATGAATGCTTTTGAAATAAGCTACTTATCAGAGGCTACGAGAAAACTTCTGAAACTAAAACACTGGCAGCTCTGCAGTTATGCAAAGGGAATATTTCCCTCACCCACTGTGCTCTCCCGCGCAGATAATCATCCCTGTGCGTAGTCACGCATTTCATTATACGCAATACTGTGACCCTGAGATGTTCTGTAAATTCTCCATGTCAGTTCAGTAGGAAACACTCTCTTCCTCATCTCCGTCTATATTCATCTTCTTGCACTGTGCACAACTGCCCACCCATGGCAATCATTCCTTTGTTTTGTTCATCTGTGGAATGCATAATGATGCAAGATGTTAAAAAGAAAAAAACCCAACAAACAAACCAAGCAACAAAACAAACCAACCAAACAAAAAAACAAAGCACTTCATCCTTAGTTCAAATATTGAATAAGTTAATGTACATTTTTAAAGTCCTGTAGAAGAATTATATATAAGAAAAGAAAATCATCTATGTTTTTTCTCTAGCCTTCTAACTGAAACTTGTAACACAAGATTCGCACTGCGGCTGCCATCAGAAATCAGACTGGTGTTCCAGAGGGACACGATTCCTACCCTCTTCCATGCCACAGATACATTCCTAAATAGCTATGTACACTAACCCCTTATTTAAAAAATAGCCGAGTTAAGCCACTGTGAAGAGGAAAGCAAGGTGTAATCTAGATTTAATGACATTTCAGATGTCCTTATGCAATTTTCACATGTCATTCTACCTTTTAATAATTACAGTCTACTATAGAGTGGGTAATTATATCCATCCTGAGTATCCCTCATCTACACAGGAAAAATCTCTCTTCAAAACATTTATGAAAATAAAATCAATTGTATACATATTATAAGAAGAAAATTAATGAGGCAGGAGTGGCTGGATAGAAATGCTCAACACTTAGACAAAAAAAAAGGAACAAAGAGTAAGTGAAGTATGTAATAGTTTTTTTTTTCCAGATTTTAAGCATATCTACTCACACAGATTGTTTTTCCTTAGCTGCCCTTTCACTATTTGTCTATAACATGGATCTCACTCTGTGCCATCATAGGAGCCCATCCTAGGAGCCCAAACTCTGCGTGCACAGAGCTGTGCATGCACTGATGCAGCAGCAGTGCAGTGCTGGGCTCACTGATGCTCTCTGCTGATAATTCTCCAGTCGAGTAGTTGCATCTTTGCAGGTAAATGAGAACAGAGGGCTGCAGGCTTATTTATGTTCTCCCATCCACTGCATGTCACAGAATCATAGAATGTCAGGAGCTGGAAGGGACCTTGAAAGATCATCCAGGCCAACCCCCCTGCCAGAGCAGTGTCACCTAGACCAGATCACACAGGAACACATCCAGGCGGGTTTTGAACATCTCCAGAGAGGGAGACAAGATGTCCCGTGATGGCTCCAGCTTGCACACTCTACTCTGCAGAGCAGCTCCAATACCTGTAACTCTTGGACTATGGAGCCTTATCTATCTCTAGATCACAGCACCTGAAGTCAGTTAAGTCAGTTTTCTCTCTGGTATAGAAACCTATGCCAATTAAACAATGGAACAATTGGGAGTGCTAAATCCAGACATAAAGGTTGTTTGAGTAAGGATTTTTTATTTTTTTTTTAATGAAACTATTAGGAATTGCATGTGCTAAGGAACTATTTTTCAAGCCACCTTGGATTTCTGCATGAAAGACAATATATACCTAAGAGTGATAATGAGCATAAAATAACAGCAGATCTGTGTGAACCTCAGAGATGGGTGCTGTCCTGCTACAGCCCTCCTCCAAAGTGGCCTCATTCAGGAGAAAATCAGCTCATTAAATGTCAAGCTAACACTCAAGTCATCAAATGTCCACAGAACAAAACCAACCATCAGCACCACTGTCACTGCCACCCTGCTTGGCAGAGTCAGCCCAGAAGCAATTTACCTGGGTGGACCATGAAGGCGCCAACAAACCTTTTCTCCTGGAGGTGGATCCCCTGGAACAGGATCAAGAAGAGCAGAGGGAAATGATTCTGGGGAGAAAACCTGCAGCTGACAAGGCTCCCCAGGGTGGATGCTCAGTGGCATCGGTGCGGGCAACAGCTCAGTGGTATGATTGTTCTCAACCCCACCCAAAACCACCAGCAGCACCCAGGGCTGAATCCAACAGGGACAGCTCAGGCAGGGTTCTTCCTGGGTGCGCATGACAGACCTTCATTGCCCACTAGCAACTTTAAGGTTTTTCCTGGTGATTGATTCTGCTCCATTTTTACGCTCTCCCTGACAAAGCAGTTTTCCTAGCCAGAAGCTATCCACACATAGTGCTAATAAATGTGACGTATTCATTTATTTCTGTTTATTAAACCTCTTCTAGCAGAAGTTATTTCAAGACTTGGAAGTGCAAAAAGCAATCATTCAGTCATAGGGGAGAGTGTCAGTAAACCGAGATCGGCTAAGGAAACCATCAGTATGTCAGGAAAGCTTTTTCTGGATCCTTCCACTCCTTCCTGACTAACAAAGCCTGGCCAAGATGAAACACAGGCTCACGTATGTGGAGGTAACGGTCACTCACTACTTACACAAGTTTCAAAATCCTCTTTTAATGCTCTCTCTTTCCAGTGGGAAAAAATCATCCAACAAACATAGTCATTCATCATAAACCCAAAGCACCTATAACATAAAAGCCTACCAGCTTGAACCTGCTAAATTATCCAACCTGACTGCAGCTACTGTACAGGGAAGGGGATAACAAACACATCCAACGATTTTATGCAGTGCACAGATTGTTCTCTATTACCTGGAGGACATAACAAACAAGAGAACTGCAACTTGACAGAAAATGTATACAATTAAAACTTAAAACTCCAGGGGGATGGATGGGAGATGCTTGACTAGGAGACATACTTCACTGCTGTGGAGTGCAGCTCTTGGCTCTGTTTCAGCTTGAGGAAAATACTTAAGCATGGGCGTCTGTTTATTTTAAAGATGTCAAACCATCAACCAATTTTATAAAACAAAAAGCATTTTGAAAGAAGAGTATTTCAGAATAACCAATATCCTGCCTTTTTTTTTCTTTTTTTTTTGGTATAATTAAAGAGTCTTTTATAAAAAACCTATCTTCCTTGTTTGCATGTCTCATGTGGCTTTCAGGTATTTACCAAGTTTATTCTGAAGCCCTATTTCCAAGGAGAATAAAAAAAACCTGAAAGATGCACACGAGTTTTGGCAGTATAAAAACTTTTAGGCAAAAAACTGACCTGATTCTGGAAAAAGTGAACACAGCATGACATAATTGCATGAATTTGTTATTACACAGTTATCTTAACGACAGCTGCTTCTTTCTCTGCCTCGCTGACTTGAACAGTATAAAAAGCAGACAGCATACGAGTCTGGTCACTGAGGAAGGACATCAGTTGGCTATGATCCACAGTTCCAGCTTGACTATTTTAGGCATATTTATTACATATCAAATTAATTTTTATACAGAAAATAACCATCTTCAAGAAACCATCATCAGTAACAAAGCTGAAATACTTCTGCAATGTGACTGAAGAATAACTTAAAAACAAACATCATAAGAAGGGTTAATTTTGTATCAGAACAGACAGGGATTCTCCACTGGGATTTCTTTTCTACTGTGATTTATCACTTTGCTTTTGCTTGGTGTTTCCTTGTCTTGTTTTCATGCATCAGTGTGCAACATGGAAGAATAACGTGTGATTCAACCGCTCCTACTGGAAGGCTGTGTCACAGTGTCATGCTCAGAAATCCATGTAATACAAAGAGAACATGGAAGTATCACAGAGTATCACTAGCAGAAGGGTTTCATAGAATCATAGAATNTTAATTAGTTTGCCATGAATTTGCCCTTTTACATATAATGAACCTGATCCTCCAGTCAGGCAGACAGTGGGGTTCTACCTAATCAATAACTCTGTGCACAAAAAGCAACAGAATTAGGCCAAATACAACAATAAAAGGGTAGAGAAAATTAAAGAACTATCATCATAATTAAGGACTGAAAGATAAAATGGCAAAATTGTCCCCTCCAGCCTATGCTGCTGCTGAAAGCACAGGGTGTACCTGCGACTGTGATTGCTGAACTGGTGATATAAACGGTACTGCCAGTGCATTTCATGGATGTCCCCTGTGGAAATAAAACTCAGAAACCTAAATGGCAATGACGGATCCATAAAGGAAGAGAAACCATTTTACTACAGCTTGGAAAGAAATGGGATGTTAGAACATAAAGAAATAAAATAATAAATTAAGCTACATGGCACGTACTTGAGATAAACCCCCAAATCCCTGAACTGATAATCACCAGCTACAACACAGAGGGGCCATGCCATTCAGCATGGCCCAGATGCTGCAGAAGATGGGTTGCTGGACAAGATGGCCTGATACCATCCAGCAGGACTTATGTGGCACGTTGCAACCCAGTTATACTTTGCTCTACATGATCTATAGACAGACCAAAGGAAGCTCGTTGCGAAACTAGTAGGATGCTTCATTCTTAAATAGTCCACTCTGGACCTGCACAATCTTGTACGCACCAGTTAGAAACAGGTAACTATTTGTCTATCACTCTGCAACAAAACACTTCTAATGGAGTCTGAACAGATCCACTATGGAAATTGCAATTACAGTAACTCCAGCTGCTGAGACAGAATGTGAACAGCAGCCATAGACTCTAAATCCCAGTTTAACAGTGCTCTCCAAAACTCCCCAACAAGACTGATGCGTGTAGACAATCCTGCAGTGAGATTCAAGGATATTTTTAAGAAAATAGCTTTTCATTTTCATTTGTTGGCTTTTTTTTTTAATTATTTTTTACACTACATGTATTAATTTGGAATAATACTAAGCATAACTATGTTATGTGCTCAGCAACAGCAGTTGTGGTGCTGAGACTCACAATAAATCTTTCTTGCCAATACCTTTCTTGTAATACCTGAATTTGCCATAAGATACTTACAAAGTTTAAAGTGTAACTCAGGGATAGTCATAGAACCACAGAATGGTTTGGGTTGGAAGAGACCTTTAAAGACCTTCTAGACCAACCCTCAATAGTCCTAAAGCTGTTTGAGCCTTGCAGTCTGACAAGAGGAAGACACAAAGGAGAATGACGTTTTCAGTAAGAATTAAAAGGGATTACATTTGTTTGGAATGAATTTTCCACTTACACTGAAACATCAATCACAGCTCCCATATCCGAATTATCTCATCATTGTTGATACACTGTTTACACAACAATTAAAACCAGGAGGTTAATTTCACTTTTCAAGTATAGCACTCCTGCTGTTTTGTTGGATTTTTCTTTTTCCTCCCCCCAAAGACAGCCATAAAAAGAACTAGATGTGTTTTTAACATCAGATACAAAACCAAGTCTCACACATTTATTGGTTTCTTTTAACAGCTGCTATGTACAACTCAAAGAATAGAAAAGACATTCTGGTTCCAGTTCCATCAGACTGAATTTGTACTTCAGTCAATTAATTAATTAATCTGTGCCTTAATTTAAAATGAGGGCTCTCAGTCCTGCCATTACTTACTATAAACCCTGATGGCTACAAAATATTAATTCTCAACTGCTCTTGTTAATGTCAGGCTGTACGAAATCAATACATTCAAACCTATATCTAGCTGGCATCAAAAGATAGTGCATATCTTTAAACTGTACAGGCATTGATCTTTGTGTTCAATATTCCTTTCATTTAAAGACATTTGAAAGTATAAGGTAATGGGAAGTCTTTCCACGGAGAAAAGCAGGGTATTACTATACAACAGACAGTGAAGAACTGTCTAGTTTTCACATGCTTCACTGAGAAAGTGCCAGAGGTAATGAAGACCCATTGCACAACCCCACCTGCTGCTGAAAGAGGGCCAGCGCTGAAAGGGATCTATTTTTAGAGGGATGCTAAAGGTCAGCCAGCTAAGGCCTTTAGTCATGCAATGTCATCCACACATTAAGCTTTCAGATGCTTTTGAGCAAGGCATTTGCTATACAGTAAATGACAATTTTTTATTTTTTTTTTTCCAAGACACTACATATTTGCAAGTTCACCTTCAGTAAACAGTGCCAAAAGTGCTCTCAGGAAAAAAAAGAAATGGCACAATTGCAACTTGAGCAGGAATTAGAAAACTGCTGCACAATATAATGAGAGCCTCTGGAATGCTGTCATGATCCTGTTCCCATGAGAACAGCAAGAATCAGAGGATGGGTTTTTAGGAAAATATGCAATGTTTTTAAGTTCTTAAAGACCCACTGCAATGCCCTATGGTTCACAGGATGCCACAGAACTGGGGAAAACCAAACCAAACTAAAACAAAAACCACAACACCTTTTGTGTGTACACAATAATAAGGCATCACATCATGTACGTGCACATACAAAACTCCCTCTTTGACAAGGGAAAAAGCCTAAGACCTCGCAGCTGCCTGGGCCCAGGAATTGTACCACCTCAGCCTGGCCTCACAAGTGACACTCAGCAAAGCCCCAGCACCTGCATTTCTCTGGCTCTGCGAAGCAGAAGGATCTCAGGTGAGTATATAGAGACCGGGACATGCTGAGCCACCTTGCCAGGAAAATAATGACCAACACAAAAGGTTTCACCTCTGGCAAAAGACAGCCCATGTAGGAAGACTCACGTGAAGAGAGATGCTGTCCACTTACTAGAAAGCGAGGGGAATGCTTGGCTGAGCAATTTCAAAATCTGAGTCCAACAGCAGGTGAGCCAAGCACTGGGGAAGGAGGGAGATGCAGCTGCAGCTGCACAGCTCACTTTGTGTAGTAAAGGCAAGGAAAGTGCGAAGTTGCTGTGGAGCAGCCAACTACTGGCAGAGAAAGGAAATGGCATCCAGATCTGTGCAGACCAAGTCTTCCCTGTTTGTCCATCCTGATCTCCTACAGGCGGGGTGTGAACTGGTGCACGTGAGGGAGGTATTATGCCCTAAGCTCTGTGTGTGCTATTTAACCCCTTTGCATTTGCAAGCAATTTTTTTCTTCCCTGCTGCAAAGTATCACTTTAGCACTTCTGTCTAAGGTTTCATTCCTCATGTCTGAGCTGAAATTAAGCCCCTCTTTTATCTCCCCAGAATGGGATTTTTTGGCAGGAGGGAACAGCTCACAGAATCATAAAAGAACCACCATCTCCCTCCCTCTACAGCAGCTCTCCCTTTTCACTGTGTAGATGTGAACCCTCTGTGCCAGTCCTGCAGACACCAGCCTGGGCAGTTGCTGTTCCATGAGTAGCGGCCCTTCAGAGCAGGCCTACTAGAACTGTTCCCCACAGGAAAGCTAGCCTGGCTTCTGTTCCAGATGCAGTTTCCTACATAGTGTGCAAAGGAATCAAAACTAATCTCAGGTATTTCTACTACTAATACCCAGGACCTTGGCTGACCAAGGAATGGTCACCGTCCTGTCCCAGTGAATGAGATAACAGCACAAGAGGTCACTACTGATACACAGTTGTGAGCTCACAGAAAAAAGCTTACTGCAGTGTGAGCCAATTCACATCTGTAGATGCTTGCACACAAATGGTATGATAGAATGGTGGGGAATGACTTCATGTTTTAATTTGCAAGATAAACTTGTACAGAATCAAAACATGATTTTTGACAGCTTTGGAGAAAGGAAGCAAGAACTGCAGAAAAATGAAAGAAAGAACTCAAGAATGCAAAAGCAAACCGCAGACTGACACTGCTCGTCCAGGAGCCTTTCCAGCTGGAACACTACCAGCACCGCTGGTCCATACACCTAATAAGAGCAAAAATGTAGTCTTTGAGGATGCTAGATGTGACTTTAAAGGGCAGGAGGAAGAAGGAGGTTATTAGGTGGTCTGTGTACAGAGGGAAGACACAAGATCTATAGCACCTACCACTTCCTGCCCTGCCTTCAAAGACCTTATCTGCCCAACAGTAATGCTCGTTTTACTTAGTAACTGCTCTCACAAACCGTTCAAGCTGTAAAATACAGAAAGCAGGGCCAATGAATTGCAGTGTGCCTCAAATGCTTTTAGTGACACCGGAAAAAAAAAAAAGCAACACTTTACCTGTACTCTCTTCTTAGGAAAGTGAGCAAAGAAAAGGGAAAAAGAACTAAAGAAGGTGTAATTTGTTGTGCAACATTTCTTGCTTCACTGTTATTTTTATTATTTGCCATTGCCTAGGGCACAGGAGTTTACACAAAATGAAAAAGCAGATGAACGAGTTACTGGGTTTATTTTTTTCTCTCCTACATTCCCACAAGTTACAGACACTGATGTGCCACCACAGCTTTCATCCCCGTTATTGGGAATGCGCGTTCCTGCTCTTTTATTGCACTAGGTTCTGTTTCATCAGAAGTCGAGCAGCAATTTCCTCCATAGCTCAGATCACAGACGTAAAAACATTCACCACCATCAGAATGATTTACAAAAGGCACTAGTCCTCTGCATCCTCAATACAGACACTGGCCTTCTTGTCTCCACTTTTATGACAGGTAGCAAATGAGGTAATGAAGTAGAAACGAAGTAATAAAATGAAGACAAATCATTCATCTTGGGAAGGTCTGCATCAGACCAATTAAAATAATGCCTAAGACACACTGTGCTAATGTATTGTACCTATGGGAAGAAGCTACTAGCACAAATTGCTATTTTCTCCAGTTATACCTCCAGAGATTTCTAGCTCTAGCATAATAAAAAATTAACAAATTAAAATATATTAAAAAATTAGTCTTTGTATTTCTTCCAAAAAGTAATTAAAGGTGATGATAGCAACAAATCTCTGCCTGCGAACTGGTCTGTGCATGGGAAGCTCACATAAGTCATGATGAATACCAGTAGGGTGAGAGCTACTGAAGGCAAAGAGGGTTTGCAGACCTGGGTGCAGAGCTGGGTCGCAGAGCTGCAGCCCACACTGAGCCCATCGACTTCCCTGGGAGTCAAGGGCTCTTCTGAAGGAGGTAAAAAGGCTTTATCCTGCACTCCCATTAGCACCAGAGGTGCAAAAGTTGCTGCTTAGCTCTCTCCCACGTTGCATCTGATGTGATGGGGCCAGGCCGCGCTCCCCTCCCTGATCAGACCAGGGCTGCATCTCCCCGTGCGGCATCTCGGAGGCCCAGGGGCGCAGGGCTGTGCAGTTACAGGCCAGCGTCCACCACTACGCTATAAAGAGGCGAATAAAGAGAATATAAGTGCTCAGCACTCCTTGGTGTGAGCCCTCCACATTGCTCCATCCTTTATCATGTCCTCAGCAGCAGTTTCCTCTAGAGTTAAATCACAGGCATAAAACTGCTCGCTGCCGGAGTGATTTACGGAGCTGTAATACAAACAGCAGCCTCCGTCTCCTGCTGCGGCAGGCGGCACAGGAGCAGATGCCAGAGACCAGAGCATGAAGACAGTTGTCGAGAAGGCAAGCTAGGAATGGTCTTAGGCAAGCAAAACCGAGCAGGAGTTCATTCAGCCCTGCACTCAAACTGCCTTCCTAGTCCTATAAATGTCCTGATTGCATTTCAGAGCTCCCCAGCTACAGGGGTAGGGGCACCTGCTAGTACTGATTTTCCTCTAGGCAGTCTTTCAAAAGAGATGCTTCCTGGTCTGTGTTTTCTCCCATATGTCTATAAATCAATCAAAATCTGGTTTAGAATTTTGTTGTTCTCTCATCTGGAGTCCTAGTCTAAAACCAGGATACATTCCCTTCACATCTGTTGATTTTCAAACAATCTTATAACACTGCTCTGCAATTATAGCATATCACTGCTCATTACAATAACGTGCCATTTACTGTTTGGATGGCCAGAGGAAACTCTTCTCACATTCCAAATAAATTATCCATCACTACTACACATGGATTTGTCTCAAAGATCTAGCAGAAAGACTTAAAAAAAAAAAAAGTGGTTTTTATTTTATTTTTAAACTCATCATTTCTGGCCACTTCAAAAGGTTTACTACAAAATTCAGTGTCAAAAACAATGAACAAGAGTTGAACATTGGGGAGATTGCAAACCACAGAAAATCCACTGTGACAGAGTTAACTGAAGCATGATCACACAGGCTATCAGACAAATCTGGATCACTTGAATGGACTGGCACAGCTTAAAGGGGTTTTTCTTTCATTTATAATTAACCACTTGGCTGTCACATCACTGTATCCACACACTCTGGTTGTGAATGTTTACACAGAAATCTCTGTAGAAGACACAGAGACTGTGAGCTAGAAAAGGTGAGAAGGGAAGTTATATTTGTGCACCAGCGAGGTGCTAAGTTTAGCATCACAAAAGCAGCCAGAGCAGAGGGAGAACCATTCACCAGCAAAACAGCCACCTAGGCAGCAGCTCTGTGCACTTCTCTGGATGCCTTCACCTCAGCTCACAGAAACATTATCTGGAGGTGATGGAGAGCGGTGAGATTTTGGGCTGTGCACTCTGACCTGCTCTCTCCCCTGCTAGGAAAAGGGTATCAGATAAAAGTCACTAATGCTCCCCAAAATTATCAGTGATGCAGACAGTGGTAATTTGAGACAGAATGTTCCAGAAAGTCCTCAAGGAGACAGAAAGCTCGTCATGCTCTTAGCGACACTCAAAATGGAAACTGCATGAAGAAACATAACAACGAAGTACGGAACTTCAGTTTACACAACAAATTAATTGAAGCGAATTACATATAGCCTGTTCTGCTTTAAAATTGCAGACTCCGCAGGAAATGCACTGAAAGTAATTTTACAGAACCCCAGAATAATTGAGATCAGAAGGGATCTCTGGAGACCATCTAGCGCAACCCCCCACTCACACAGGGCCATGTAGAACAGAGTTTATAAATTCAGGTTCTTGGCTACTCCCCTTAGAGAAGCCATTTCACAAGTGGGAATGCAAGCTCAAGGTGTTTGCAATATATTTCTTTAGAATTATGAAAATGCAGCCATGAAGATTGAACCTTCTAATAAAGTCAGTGAAAGGTCCAGCACTTCACAAACAAAGCCTCTGGCGTTGCAGCAAGTGCATTCATATCTCAGCCCTCCAAGAGGACAGCGTAGAAATCTAGTTTCTCTAAACTTGATGCCACACAGGAATCTTCAGTGGCTTATTTGCTTGTGTACCTCAGATATTTTTAAAATAGACTTTACTTTCTTCTTCCTCTTCAGAATACTCTTCAAAGTATAGTTCAACTTGCAATCAGCATCCAAAAGTGCATGCAGTAAAAACTGTAAACCCCCTGCAGACAAGACAGGCAGCAGCACCCAGAGAGCCCCAGACCCAGCTCACTGACAGGAGAACAAGGAAGGGGTACGTGTGCATTTTGGAGACTTCTTGACACCACAGATAGTCTGTCCCTCACTGACTGCATCACCACACAGAGAGAGCACTCTCCCAGTATACTGCCAGACCCCCAGTCTGCCACCCAGGCTGCACTCTCTGGTAGCTGATGCTGAGTGGGCATCACACAGCAGCGTGTCACCTGCGCTCCTTGAGGAGCAGTCAGAAGCGCTGGTTATTTGGACCAGTTTTGTCTCACGTGTTGTCATGTACCTGTCACACAGCCTTTAGAGGAAGAAGCTGTCTTCTTGAAGTAGTCCAAGGGAATGAGGTTTACACTATCATAAAGTACCCATAGGGTGAAAGTCTGAGTAGACACTCCACAACTCAACCCCAAGCCACAGAGCTTTAAGACACTGGGCTTCATTAGTCCCACTGCTGATCTGATAGACGTTTCCACAGCCCTTTGCAGAACGACACAACGTTGCTCCAAGACTAACAAACAACACAGGCTTTGGTGCCCTCCAGGCCCTTCGCTTTGTCTCCTGGCAGCTCTGAGGGATTACTAATTTTGCAGTGTTGCCAGCACCAATACACCAACCAGTAGGGTGAATATTTTAGCTGTAATAAATAGGTTTAAAGAAAGGCTTTCTTCACTGACAACCTGCTTTATTCTTGCCAGTGGGCATGAATCAAAACAGAATCACAGTAGCCTAGCCTGACTTCAAAGGATATGAGCATTTAATTTTTTGCAGCTTTTGCTTCACTGTCCACTGTACTGCAAATACACCCCCAGGGTCCCAAAATCTCTTTCATCACTAATTTGACGTTCTTCTTTTAAGGATGACAATACAGAGAGGATGAGATGTATTTCCAGCACAGGCTGACCCAGCATGACCTTGTTTACTTTCCAGAGCGTGCCCAGCCTGTGGACACATAGTGGGTTTCTCCACGGGCAGGAGGCTGACTGGGCCCAGTAGAGCTGGAGGGTACAATGCTCCTGGGCTCCCAGTGCTGCTTCCCCAGACAGAGCCCAAGCTCCAAAGGTCAACATGCACCAGCAGATGGGAGACAGCACACGATTTCCTTTTGCTCTATGGCATAGCAGAGAACTAGAGAACAGAGCAAGGGTTTAATAGAATGATGCAAGTGAGGCAATTAGTAAATGACTCGGCATCTGCAGACCAGCAGGCCCCCTATTAACCAGCTAAGTACATTATCTTTGTGGAGATCATAGATTTTTTTTTTTCCTTAAGCTAATTATCTGAGTATAACTTCTGCAACTTGTCATATCCTACTGCAGGCTTGGGCTCCAACCCTGCAGGGTAGCCAGTGCCCTTGCTCCACCAGCATCCATGGGAAGCAGCATGCCCCAGCCTCCCCGAGGATGGCATCCTAAGGCTCAGAAGTCTCAGTGAAAGACAAAGGAGAAAGGAGACATTACTGTACCAAACCAGTAACACTTCCTATAAATAGCTTCCAAAATTTCCTGTGGTCCCAAATAACCTTTTATTTATCAGCTTCCAGTCAAGAAAAAAAAAAATTCTACAAAAAAATTTTAACAATGTTTTCAGTTGTGAATGGCCTGTAGGGGCTGTAAGTCACACGGTCTCCCCTGTTCTCTCAAATCTCTGCTCATCTTTACCCTGGGCCTGTTTCACAATCAGGAGAACATCAGAGCTCAGTCAGAGTCCAGACAACAGCCCCTGCAGAATGCTAGTGCTTATCAAGCAGGGGGACTCCACCAAGAAACACGGCCACCTTCAGCTAAGTTTAGGACAAGTAGAAAGAAAAATGATGAAAAATCTCTTACCCTGCTGCCCCACCATTTTCTGTTTAAGAGTTAATGCAAACATCTGATCTTTTATGTTCAATTCTCAGAATTTTTATTTCCACTAAAAAGCTGGAAAATAGCAGTGGTGACTAAAGCATCCACAATGCTGTGGGAACACAGCAATCTCTTTCTGAGTTTCAGGCACTGAAAAGGCTTCACCTGTCTACTATACCCCCCCAAAGAACGAATGCTGACATTTAAGCACTGGCCATTATAACTAAGTGACTTGTATTTTAGACAGATGCAATGTTCACCATAAGGCTACTCACAACTAAAAGGACAGATATCATTCAATGGCTGCTTTCTATTGGGGGAAAATAATGTGTGCTCCATGGAAGAGAGAAGATAAACCCTTCTCTGTGATCTGCCACACAGCCTGGCAATGCCACACCTCGGGGAGGGAAGAGAGGTGTGAGTAGTCATCAGACAAGCACAGAGCGTGCTGCATCGGTGCACCTTTCATCTCCAAGGGCTGGAAGGGACTGCCCATCCTCTGACGCTCCCAAATATCACCAAACTGCTCTTATTTCAGACAACGGGTGTTTCACTGTCAGAATTTCTCTTACTGAACCCTGGCCAAGGATGTCAGTAACAGTGGGAACACCCAGCTGAGCTGCAACAGTGTGGCTGGGAGGGTCCAACATGTCAAATGGGGAACAGCCCCCAAAAGATAGCCCTGGGATTTGCATTCAGGTTGTGAAGAAAATGATACAACTGCCCTGTAAAATATTTGAGGAGTATTCCCTGCTGGTTTAGGATTAAAACTAACATCTCTACAATTACCACCAGTCTGAAAAGTGTAGAATCAAGTTTCAGTTCAGGTCAGACAAAATTGCCATCTAATTTTAACTATTTAAAAAAACAAAACAAAACAAAACAAAACACAAAAACAAAACAAACCCAAACAAAAAAACCTGCAGGGGTGGTTTGCTTGCTTTAACCAGACCTGAAACCCAGAATAGGTTACATCATCTGTCCCTCCTTTACATTTTGGCTATGTTGTTTACTTTAATCTCTTTTAGAAGAAATTTAGGCCCTTTCCTGGGGCTTTTTACACGCATGCTTTATCAACTGTTTGTCGTCTCAGTCAGCTCCACCTACCATCACCTCCAGCCTCAGAAGTGATGACAGGAGTACTGAGTATTTTGAAATGTACTGTTCCATTTTCTAGCTTCCCTCAGAGCTTCCAGCTGATCTTGGGCTTGACTAATTCTTTACCACATGAAGTCTCATGTCATGCCTGTTGTCCCCTCTCTGAGGCCCATGTGAGGCTTGCTGCAGAGAGATGCTATGTGGCTGGGACCAGCTTCTGGACAACTGCATGTTACTGGATGCTAGACCAACAGCCTTCCAGAGACCTGCCAGGTCAGGATACTGAACCACTGCTGGGTGTGCAGATAGCCTAACATTTTCAGACATTTGTCATTCACCAGTAAAAGACTCCAGTGAGGCCAAAGCAAACTGGGTTCTCAAAATGAGTATTGATCATACAACAATATTCATTCTGAAATGGCCAACTTCTCTGATCATTTCTGTGTTTCCATTTCCTCTGTGGATAATTTTGATTTCACTTCCAAAAGCACATTCTGCTCCATTAAGATACTAAAAACTGCAACACAAACTGTTGCAGAGGGCAACAGTTTCAGCAGAAGCACAGGGCAGCACTCTCTCAATATTTATTTTACAAGCGCTGCCCATGTCAGGAGCATCTTACAGATGCTTGAAATCCCCTATGCCATCTTTTACTTTTGTCATATGAATAGATGACCTGCAAGGCGAATGCAGCCCTGCTCCACCTCAGCAGATGCAGTTACCACGTTCTCACTCTTGCCCTTCATAGTGCATTAATGTGGCAAGCTCCACACCTGTCCCAATGGCAAAGAGCGGGACATGATCTCCCTTGGGCAGGACACAACCATTTCCGAGGAAGCTTTGCCACACGCACAGATGCCAAGTAGCAGGTAGAGCTGTAGCTGCCAGCTTTGCAGCAGCTGTTGATAAAGCAGATCTCTCAACAGTGACAAAGTTCAGGCTTTCACAGTGGGACACGGGGGAAGAGGCTCTGCTATCTGATGGCCTTGAGCCAGCTGGGACGTGTGCGTTATTGAGCTGTCAGAGGTCTCTGAAGCACACCCGCCTGCCAGGTGGGTCACAGAGCAGGGAAATATCTTGCAGATACAAGCAGGTTCTCTCAAAGTCTTTACAAGATTAATATACTTGCATTCAACTTCCATGTAGAGACTAAACACCCGATCACAACGCGTAGTTCAGTAACACTGCAACGGCCAACGCTAGAACAGTGTGCTTGCGAGGAGGGAACTGAGTACTTTCATTAAGCACAGTCCAATATTTGCTACTTTACTACACCTTGACATTTCCAGAAGGTCACAGACAAGCACATCTTTAAACTACTCAGCAGCAATGCCACTCTGCATAGTATTTGTAACATTTAAACTTTCTCGTGATTTCCCTCCTGAGATTAATGCAGGTTTCCAGTAATTCACCAAACTGAGAGCAACTGATGCTCTGTGGCTGTGCAAGATATTAAGTTATTGTAAAGTGCAGTGCAGTGTGAGTGCTGACTACTGTCTGGTAAAGAGAAAATTTCACATAGTTTAGTATGAGCAAATGATAAACATATTTAATTAAGAGTTTGTGAACAGCCCCACTGAAATAGCAGCTCTATGCTTCTGTGTTGTGCTGAAAACGTGCTAAGGGTCACACACTCTTTCTGAACATGGTTCAATAACTACCTAAGAAATGAAAATTGAAGATGGTACGATAGAAATTTAAAGTGGTGTGATATTCTGATAGAAGAACAACAACAACAACATTCCACTTCTCTTGCACACCTAAAGCTACCACCACTAAATTTCAGTCCAAGCACTGCTGGTGATTTCTATTTACTAAAGATGAAAGCCAAAGACAAGCTCACTCCTTCTCCTGATTCAATTTATGCAAAGGCTAAATTTAACTTCAATCAGGCTAGCAAAGGAAAACCCTGTCCATCAGTTGTCAGTGCAATTCAACTTGTAACTACCTTTTGGTTTTTGCTTTCATGTTCTATTGATTTGCATTGGCATTGGTCTGTGAGCTTCATCTCTTGTTCCGATTGTCCAGTTTTAATATTTGTCACAGAAAGATCCACTAGCATTGGCACAGACAAAGGTTTAGATGTTAGAAGCTGAAGACATGGAACAGCATGAAGATAATGAAACTCTGAAAGTGTTTGTTAAATCTCTCAGCACTAAGTTAAAAATTTTATCAACTTACACAAAGCTACAAACTGAACTACAATACGACAATCAGGCAATTTAAGAAATAACAGATAAAGGCAGAGTACCAGCAGCATCCAATCACAGATACAAGTATGAAAACAATACCTCTTATTATGCCGCTGTTTACACGTGCTATTCAAGTCTGTCTGGTAGTCACATTAAATCTAACCATATAGATCAACTCATGCCAATATCTACAGAGAACAGCAAAATCTCTTGCAGACTTTTCTTTTGCTCCTGTGCTCAAACCTCAGCTTGGATCAAAAACATTCGAGGCAATTCCAAGTGTTTCTTCTGTCTTAAAAATAAACCCTTCCTTAACTTCACTAGATTACCATTATAGTCACCTCATCAATTCAGCCACTGAAATGAAAAAAGAAATGTTGGACTGAGTGAGCAGATCCCTCTCCACTGACCACGAGGGGATTTGCCAATCACAGATGCACCTCAGTTTGGAAGCTACCACACAGACACCATGACTGCAGGATCTATCTGAAGTGAGCATACCCACTCTTGAAGTCATTACAAAGGCACTCAGGGAGTTCAAGTCTACATGCCGCTAGTCCATAATAATCAGCCTAGCATGTGTCTTATCCACATTCAGCAAGGGAAGACAACTCTACTGCATAGATGTAGAAGTGAAGCACAGGACTCAGCAGAGAGAAGCTGTCCTCACACGATGTAGAAATTCCCACATTATTTGTACACTGGATTTTTAAATATTTCTTTGCAAGTTTTTGAGTTTCCAGAGAGCAAGATAATGCTGACAATGACAAAAAAAGGTCTACTGGATGCTTCACTTCTAACAAGAAACGTTTCAAGATATACTTTCCTTAACTAAAAGCTGGGCTCTCCCAAGCAGTAATATGCACCAAAGTAATAAAGAATTAATTCAGACTCAGGAGCTGAGTTACCCAAGATTGCTTGTAGGCTTTGCTCTCAACTTCCCACATCTAACCTCAGGAAATTCCCACACCAGCTTAACAATAAATTGAGTTCTTTGTCACGCCTAATGAAAGAACAGCCACAGAGTTAATTCCTGCTTGCTTGGCCCACAGCCAATACAAAGCAAAGAGAAATTTGGGGGCATCAGCATTTAAGCTGGATTTCACACACTTGCCACCACTGTATATTTAAGCAGAACTAGCTCAGAGGTCTATTAAAAAGGGATCACCTTGATTGGCTGCAGAGAGTTTTACAGCTTCTGAGTATCTCCAGGAAGAACAAGGAAACAGTTACCTGAATCCCTGCCCCCCTTAGTCCTTTAGGGAAATGAAAAGGAGGGAAAAAAATTCTCAGGCAGTCTCAACAAGGTAACATCTAACTTGCTTATGGAGCTGCAGTATCAACTGCTACACACAAAGTGCCAGGATTTGTGCAAGGCTCAAGGATATTAAAATACTTTTCCATAAGCTGCAGAGTCTAAAGGAGCAAAGGCACTGTCCAAGCTACTCTGCTGACACACAGGACTTGGGAGATGCAGACACCTGACCTTTAGGCTTAAAAACCAGTAGACATGTATCAAAACCTACCCGGTGATCTAATGACATTATACAGACAGATTTTTAAAAGCGAAAGAATAAAAAAGATTTGGGGAAATAAACCTGCAGTAGGAAGTAATAATTCAAATAAACAAGCAGCAAACTGTGTGAAAAGCTCTAATCCATTTGCCTGTTTGAAATACTACTCACTAGATGGTTCCTCTCAAAGCACAGGCTTTATAGTCTATCCTCCACAAATGACTCCCAGATAAAATTAGTCATGTGATTTGTGGGATATATTGATTAGAGAGGATTTAGCTAGGGCAACAAAAAACATCCAGCTTTATCTTTCAGTGAAAATGAAAAAGAAAGCAAGCCTGAAAGATATTATCACTGTATGTAAATTACGCTTTATTAATGAAGGAATTTATTAACAACAGGGAAAGTGCTAGATAAGAGTTAAAATAATGTGTTTTCCCTCTTTAGAACAAAAGAAACAACCCCAAACTAACAAACAAAACCCTAAACAGATGTGAGAACAACACAATACAAATAGGACCAGTCTCCACTGTTTGGTTTTGGTTTTCTCTAAATGTCTGAGCCGTAGGAATTCTCATCTCAACGCTCCTGAAAAAACCTGGCATGAGATGCTCTGTTTTCTCCTCCAATTCACAGCTTTTACATACCAAACATCCTTGGCTTCTCTCTTTTAAATCCCAGGCAACATGTACTTCCCAGACTTTTCCCACTGAACACTGGTTTCCTTGGGATTAACATTCAAGTGTTCAAAAGACAAGATATCCTGACAATGCCCTGCGCAGACAGAAGAATCGGGGATTCTTCTGTCATGTAGAACCAGAAATGGGCACCCTCAGCTCTCCCAGCTGGGTAGGGGCTCTCCTGGGGCTCCAGCTTTCATGAGACCTTTAGAGGAGTGTCCTGGCAGTAGCTCAACAAGTGGTCTATTTTTTCTGTAGACCAACATGTCTTCCAAGTTACCGATTTGTGAGAACATACATGTGCTTTTTTGTAGTGTAAAAACCAAAATCCACCAATTTGAGTACATTGGGTAAAAGCCACGTGGTTCCCTACAAAGGGGTCAAAGCTTAAACCTACGTGTGCGTACGACTGTGCAGTGCTTTGTGGGATTGTCCATAATGCTTGCATAGAAAGGAAAAGAATAACATTGGATATGATTTAATACCATATTCCTTACACCGACAAGTGCTTGCACTCCCTCAAGCAGTGCCACTGATAGCAAGGCATTCATCAAAATACACGGGAGCTCGTAGTCTGTGCCTGGTAGCATTTAAAAGCATAATTCTGTGTGAAATGAGTGTTACTCCAGCTTCCTCCAAAAGTCTCTGAGCGCTATTTGTGCTTCACAAACCCCCTCGCAGCAGACACTGCTGTCCCAGAAAAGCTGCAGAATGCACCCAACTCCTGGATGTGCTGCAGAAGGGGAATTGAAAGGAAGACTCCAGAAGGCCAGCTAGGAATCCCGTCTTTATACGTTTACTACCTCAGTAATGACTCCTCTGCAATGGGTTTGCTGCCTCTTATTATGTGCTGGGCAAGGCACACCTTCCCAATGGCAGAATGCATTCCATTATGGAAAAAAGGGAAGGGAAAAAAAGCCTGCTTAACACACTGTTTACCTAGAAAGCTGCTTCGGTCAAGCCATAATTTGGGTTAAATCTGCCAAGCAGATTTAGGTGAAATTAAAAAAGAAGGGTTCTGCCCGGCTGACAGAAGAGCAGTGGTGTCAGCAGCCCCCTTCTCTTCCCCTGTCAGCTGGAGCCCTCATCTGCAATGTAATATCCTGCCTACACTTGAGCAGATTTGAAATCGCAGCATTTATTGCCCAGGAAGGTGCCACGACTACGCTGCACCACGAGGGACGCGAGAAGGACAGTTTTCAATCTGTCTGTCTACTCGACACTGCTTTATTTCCTTAAATCTGCAGCTGAGCCCAGACTGACTCTGCAGGTCAGCACTGAGACACTTTCCAGGGATGCAGAAGAAAGACGTTTAAATTCCCTCAGGCTGAAAAGGGAAATGAGCTCAAATCCACAATCCAAGGGTTCATCAGCTCATGCAGGAACTACTGGGAAAGAGTGCTGGGTCCCAGATGTGTTCTTGTTTTATGAATCATGCTTCTCTAGCAATTAACTCATTTCAAGAAGATAAAGATGCTTCAAAGGTTTGGGGGTTTTTTAACTTTATTTTTGGTTCGAGTTAAAAAAAATATATACTCTTGTCAGGGAGACATGCTGACAGATTTTTTTAGATCCAGAGCATACCCATTTTATTTTTATATGCTATTTTATATCAAGCACAGAGAGGAAAAATAAATGTAATTATTCATTCAGCTCTGTGCTAAAGTTTCATTGAAAATCAAAATGAAAAGTATTAAGAGACAATAGTGGGGTAGAGCAGTAAAGTGGCAGATTAAAAGATCCAAGAATTCTGCTTAGAGGGCAACAGTTCTCCACTTTGTTGTTGTCTTCACAGCCCTTCCTAAAATTCCCAACATTGTCAAGAAAGTTCTCCTGAGAACAAACCAATTTCACAATTGCCATGTTGCATTTCTGAGAATACATCAGCTTCTTTTTACCATATCTTAGGCAAACCTCCCCCCCTCCAAATACCAAACCAAGCCCACCTCAAGCCCACTTTATAGAGACTTCTGTGACCCTGCTGCTTCAACAGCTTCTATGGAAGGGGAAAACCAAACCCAGGAGTCTCCTTGAAGAAGACAACCTATAAAAATACATCATCCTCCTTCTACTTGGAACAGGAGATGGGCTCACTATTTTTTTTCCCCACATATGCAAGCCTGTTGTCTTTCCACCATTTGAATTTAATGATACCTCAAGGAGGAACAAAACAAAACCCTCAGATTCAGTTTTACCCTAAGGTCAAATTGTTTCCCAGGGAGACTAGTTAAGGTTAGAACACTTCTTTCAAATTCAAATAAAAAAGAAAATATTTTTCTTCTTTTCTTTTTCTTTTTTTTTTTATTTTAACTGCTGACTCTGGTAACAAGTTAATGGAATTCCCTTATTCTGGGCTGTGACTGACTCCATAGAAATGCTTGAACTCTAATGCTGTACAGACAAAAGTTCTCATCATGTCAATGGGAATACTTGTGCAAGTGAAGCAAATAAGATGTACAAACCAACAGAATATCATCCTTCAGCAAAACGACCCTGTTTCTGTTGGTTTTTATTTCAAGTGGACAGTCAATTGTTTTACAAAAATTAATGTTCTTATCTTTAAAAAAAATAATCAACCCACACATCCATTGATATCCACGTCAGGAGCTATGAAATGAAAATTTCTGTCCATCTGTGAAATCGCTGTTTGTTAAGATTTTGTTAATTTAGGCCAGTCAATGGCTTGTAAAATTTTAAAAGCTCTTTGCAGACTTTCTGCATATTCAGCAATGAAACTTCTGCATTGCACCTGGTAGTTTCCCACCTTGCATTTACAGAACAGCTCTGGTTTTATGGAAGCACAGCATGTGGTGTGTAATTACTTCCAAGAAGTCAAGTAAAGCAGTTGGTCTCTTTTACAGTCCAATAACTTTCAATACTAAAATCACTTTACAGAAACAGTTTAAATGAAAAAAACAATTTGAGCTTTCATGACTTGAAATTTTTTTTAATTGCTGTGGTTGTTCAAAACCAACCTGTGCTCCTTCCATTGCGGCAGCTCAGACTGAAAGCACCACCTGATTCCTTTGCCGGGCATTTCATTTATCCTCATGCCCCTACAGCACTGAGGACGTAGTCCCACATTTACTGAAGGCAACAGAAAATTTAATTTTAATAACAACTCAGAACTGAAACCATCTTTCCACCAGTGGGAAGTGGGTCACCTGGACTGCGCAGAGGCAGAGCTCACATCTACAAGGTCTGGAATGAAGTATTCTGCTGGACATACTGGCTATAGTTTGGGGGCAATATTTCAGAAACAGCACAAAAAGAACATCCACGAGACGAGGGTACTGGTGTATTCCCTAATGCTGCCAAGGATTTGAGCGTGCATACGATGTGTTACTATCAGTGGGCATAATTAAGGGGATTTGGAAGGCTTCTTTGGATGCCCCATTAGCAGTATTATTCTGAGTCAGTAAGATTTCTTTTAGTCACAGGAAGAGCTTGTAGAACACAACACAGTGTCTGGTTCTCAGACTTTGACACACGGCCATTAGCAGATTCGCTGCACAGCTTTCCTACTCAGGCTAGAAGGCCTAAGAAAACTGAAGTACACAAGCTCTCAGCTTGCACAAGACATTATTATCTTCTCTAAAGGTAAATCCGCCTACGTTGTAATTGTTCCTAACCTTCCCTTATTGCACGAAGGCCAGCACAAGCTCATGCATGTGTATGCACACACATACACCCCTTGAGATGACTCATTTCTTTTTCTTTCTCTTTCCCTAAGCCCCTTGACTCACTCACATGAGCACACTTCTACCCTCTCATTGCTTGTCAAATAAGAAATAGTAAAAAAAAAATAAATTACAAAGCTAAATCACTCATGAAGGCTTCTCAATATATTGCTGCAACATAATCCCTCATTGAGATTCAAGAGATGCATCAACTGCTCTGTATTACTGTGTTATCTCACCAGCTTTGGTGGTGTCCCTTCCCCCTCCCTTTTTCTCCATTCTCCCTTCTTTTGTCCATCAAAGTCCCTTTGGTCTTTTCTCCCTGTTAGCAGGGATAGTTATTTACTGCGCCCATGTACAACCTGCTAAAACCCATTCCGAGCTCTCTCCCCGCTCCACTAAACAAATTCCCTTCTTTGCCTTTGATAAATTGGGAAAACGTAACACATGAAATATTATCAATCACAGCAAATCGAGTTAAAAACAGAACAGTGACCTTCTTACCTCACAGCTCCTGTCGGAATGAGTTTATCTTTAATCCTATGGACAACTTTATGGAACCGAACAAAATTTTAATAGCTCAAGAATTGAATTTCTTATGTGAAAAGATCAGAAACACAAAAATGACCGAATATTATTCAGACAAATCCTTGGGTGAAGGATTCAGTGAAACTTACTGTGGATTTAAGTTATCCAGCCTAACCCCAAGCTCACACACAGGAGAACTCTGCAGAGCTCTCATGGCCTCAGCATAAATGGGAAACAAAGACAGGCAATCCTAGAGACTAAGCATCAGTTTTTGCAAACAGTGGGCAAGGGCTCAGTCTTGGGGTTTAATGAGTTACCACACACCAACAGCACTGCAGTAACAGCGTAGAAGTTTAGCTGCTGGTACCAGGACTTTTTCTCAGTACAGGACTAAAGAGGCATGAGTTCAATTGCATTTACTTAGAATCATAGAATGATTTGGGTTGGAAGGAACCTTAAAAAAAAAATCACCTCATTTCAGCCCCTCTGCCATGGGCAGGGCCACCTTCCATAAGAACCAGGTTGCTCAAACCCAACTAGGTTGCCCCATTCGTGCTGGCCTTGAACATTTCCAGGGATGGAGCATCCACAACTTCTCTGGGCAACCTGCTCCAGTGTCCCAGCACACTCGCCGTAAAGAATTTCTTCCTAATATCTAATCTAAATCTACTTTCAGCTCAAAACCATTACCCCTTGTCCTATCACTACACTCCCTGATGAAGGGTCCCTCCCAACTTTCCTATTGGAAAGGTGCAATAAGGTGCCTCCAGAGCCTTCTCTTCTTTGGGCTGAACAACTCCAATTGTCTCAGCCTGTTCTCATAGAGAAGGTGCTCCAACCCTATCATTATCTCTATGTCCCTCCTCTGGACTCACCCCAACAGGTCCATGTCCTTCTTATGTTGGGGGCCCCAGAGCTGGACATACAGTACTCCAGGTGGGGTCTCACAAGAGCAGAGAGGCAGAATCACCTCCCTTGACCTGCTGGTCACACTTCTTGTGCTGTGGCCAACTTGCATTTCCTATGGGCTAAGAATGATTGTATTGACAGACAGTGGGGGTCAGTTGCTAGAAGATAACTGAAAAAGCACATGCAAGTCTCTTCTCAAGATAAAATATGAGCAGCATTGACACGGTGAGTTAGCTCTGGGTATTATCAGCATTCACTCACTTGAAATACATTACCAGCTCTTTTCTTTATATATTATGAAGACTTCAATCCATATTATGAATTATGAACCTAATTCTGTTCCCAGTAATGTTAATGGCAGACAAATGTGTCTCTACACTTAATATATTCTTTTCAATGTCATTAACTTATTAGTGAATATCAAGTTCTGCTGTCACTACAAAACATTCCATGTTATTCTACAAAATGATCTACTATCTCAGAGAAGAAATCTGTACTAAAGAACAGTCATCTCTCTTCTTAAGAGCCTAACATGGAACATGACTGATGTCACTCCTTTCACTACTTAATTTGCATCTGTATTTTGCTCCAGTCCAAAGCATGTGAAACTAATAAAAGAAGCCAGAGTATTACAGAGAATGTCTCAGGAGAGACATTACTTTCTGCAAAATTAACTAAATCAAATAAAGAAAAATAAAAACAACAAGCAAACAAACAAACAAACAAAACCCAAAAGTCTTGTTCTCTAAAAACAATTTCTGAATGGGTCCATCTATTTGTCTTGATCAGTTTATCTCCTCCTAATTACCAGAGGCTTCATTTTGAAAGTATTCAGTTTTAGTCCTGAGCACACGCACAATTTAAGGGAGGGAAAAAAAAAATATCAAGACAACTTGGTATCATGGGATCAAGGGAAGTAATCCTGTCACAGTAAGAAAAACCACAAAGCATCCAGGGAGTTTGATGAGCATGAGAAATCAATCGCGCATCAAGTCAATTGATGCGGTTTATTTTAAGTCCTTCTCTTCTGATTTACTGCCATCATTGCCACCAATTTGCATAGATAATAGAACAAGACACTCTCTTAAAGTCTTAATCAGGAATTAAAAAGTAATATACTGTTACATCTCTTTCTGCTCATCAGCAAAGCACACACATTAACGTTTAATGTCAGTTTTATTATGGGGATGGTACCAGATTGGAAAGAGGCACTTTAAACTGCTAGTGACATCACCACCAATTTGTTACTGTAATAGCTGCAAATCAGAAAGAGAGCCAACAAATTCTTCAAGCTAAAACAAGTTGTAAACACGACTGTTACAAGAACAACAAGGGTGAGCTGTATTTCTGAGGGCAGCGCAATATTCTCTCAGTATGGCAAATAGTGCTACAACTGCCGCATCCTTTCAACGCATTTCCAAACTTTGCCAATTTTTTGTTGGAAGTCAGATGGTTTTTCCATACTTTCAGTGTACTGAAAATGAATGGGTAGTCTGCTGCTCAGGAAAGTGATTTCTTTGACAGGTACTTATATATTCGCAGAACTACCATAAATATGCACAACTGTTTAAAAACAGTGGAGAAGCAATGAAAGCCTTGCCTCAGAGTAGAGAAAAATACGTTACAAGAGCAATACTCCAGACACAAAGCATATGTGTAAGAGGAAAGATGGAGAGGGGAACTCAGATTGACCAGCACTGAACTGCTCCCTCTGAGTAGCAGGCTCTGCACAAAAATGTGAGCAGCCTTGGAAGGAAAACCTCTGAAAGAGAAGTTCAAATTGCACACGGACTTCAGAAAGCACGTGGGGAGGATGTACTCATAAAGAGCCTGGGAAAGAATCAGGAAAAATTATTCTCCATTTTTCCTGGAGAACAAAAATGGGCATCAAAAGTAAACCTAGATGTCTACAAGACAGTTGGCTGGATCAGGGGCTGGATCAGTACCATATACCTTAGAACTAGTAACTTCTCTTGAGGTTAAGACCAAATCCATCCAATACACTGTGTATGAGGTCCTTGGCTCACAGACTGATGGACCCCAATTTATACAGAGGCTACAGAAATAAATGTCTTTGTGCTCCCCTTCCTAGATAAGTAGCTTTCTCCTCCATGGTTCCTGCTCGCAAGAATTATTTTCTTCCACTCTCCTCCCTCCTTAGTTGCTTCTAACACACCTTTGCTCAGGACACACCAGGCCTGGCCCTATAATAAACCAGCTCACTTACCTGCAAGGCCAAGGCAAAAACCCATTAGGTATAACTGTGTGCATATAAAGTAAGCTCCCAAGACCAAATGCTGAAGCCTCGGAAGTGTTTCCCCAGAATTTCCCATATATTGTAGGTTGGCTTTTGTTGTGGGGTTTTTGTTTGTTTGTTTTTTAGTTTGGGGGTTTGGGGTTTTTTTGACTTTGTCAAAAGAGCTGTGTCTCCTTGACTAACTGACCGCGTTCTTAGATCTCACCAGGCTTTTAGAGGATAAAGCACGGTGACAGCCACGACCACGAGAGACCCACACTTGTGTAGTGGTGACCCAGGCTCAACTGCTAGCAGGGTAACCTGTGTTCCAAGCTGTGGGACTGTGGCAGCTGAAGATAGGACCTTGTAATCTTCCTCACCAAAACCTATCCAAGTCAGGGGGATCGCTTATGTGGTTAGCTGCTGTCAGCCACGACTTGTGAGACACAATCTTTTACTTCCTAAATAAGGAAGACATCATGTGGGCCCTGTCATTAAGCAGCTTTACAGGTGTTGCTTCCTTTCACTCCATGAAAATAATGAAGAATTAAAGATTGCTAAGAAGCTTCTCTCTCTGAAAGAGCCTATATTTAGATAAACTCTGCTACATGACTCCATGTTAAAAATAACCGCATTATTAAAAATTAAAATTCTCCTGCAAAAACCTGTCATTATTAACAGTTCTAATGCCAAGTTAAAAATTACACCCCATCAGCACAGAACAACATTTGGAAACTCATTTAAAAACGAATGAGACAAAGATTAGCTACTATAAAATTTAGTATCACTTGCATGAAGTGGAACTTATCTGCCCAGAAGGGGAAGAAAAATAAAAAAATAATTAAAAAAACACTTGCCATTACTGACATACAGCTAAGACACTGGAGCTCAAACATGGATTTTTAAAATCAAATCAGCTTCAAAGTCAATTCCCAAGACAAATATCTTTCACTAAAGAAATCTAGGCTTAGTTTGGTATGATTATTGCCAGAGGTTGTTAAAATATAACCCTCAAAACATTCCAAGCAATGCTAGATAACTGCTAGCAAGGGATTAGCTTCAAGCAAAAAGAAAGTTTGTGCTTCTTGCATGCTCCACAAAAATGTTTTAAAGTCTGTTAATCAACAAGCTGGACTCCAATATCATCTGAATTCTTTTGTTAAAAGAATCATTCTGAGGATACCAGTTGAGCTTCGGTGCCCTTTTTCCTGATGGACACCCACTCATCTAACAGTACAACATTTGTGGCAAGGCTCACATTTCCCCCAAATCTTTTTAAAAGTAAATCACAGGCCAAGGGAGTATATGCATATTTAAAACAAAGATCCCACAATCAAATATATGACAACTGCAGCTACTGGGTTCTTTATAAACCGAAACAGAAAGCTACACCAAAACCTAAATAAATAAAAGAGCGCTGATGGATTTTGTCTCCCCCTCCTCCCTTCGCTTCCTTCCATCCCTTGACAGTACAGGCCACTGCAGAGGAGATGAGTGACACCAGGAAGCAATCACCACACATGCCACTGGTCCCTTCACTCCATCAGCGTTAGAAGCAGCTGAACTAGGCTCTACTTCTTTATTGCGTACTACTCCTAATGTCTCACTACAGGGAATTTCCATCACAATATTAATAGAAAATCCCCTCTTGAAACTAATTTGACAGAGTGGAATCTAAATTGCACTCTGCTTCAAATAAAATACCTCCGGTACAATGCACTCTGGGTGTAGGAGAAGAACTAATAAATGAGACTGAAGATAAAAATTGCAAATTTTTCATTGGAGAATGATAGCACTTAGTAAAGATAATTGCACACATTCACCATAAAAATGAGAACTGGAGAAGAATTCTGTAAGTCACAAAATATTTGGATTTCAAGTATTGAAAATGTATTGCAACTGAGGATCTATCAGCTGGAAAAATGGTGTTCCCTATTTCCTTCATTGTAAGTTAACCTATTTTCCATGTAACGCTGTGCAATTTTTGCTGGTACACAAATAACTTCTTTCCCAGGCTGGGTCTTTTGTAGCCATACTCATGCTTTTGCAGCACCACAGAATAAACATCAGCCTGAAAATAGAACCCGGTGCTAAAAAGATGTCTAAGCCTTTAATCAGCAGAAATGGCATAAGTTCACAAAACGAAGGGAAACTAAATAGCTTAACATCATGTTCTGATGTAGACTGGGGTGGGTGGAGGAGGGTGGGGGAGGCAAGGCAAAGATAACCTTCCATTTACCTTGTTATCCTCAAGTGCCTTCTTATGAAGCAGCTTCAGAAGAGTTATATTTATATGTTGTCTTAATAGTTTTGTCACCTCTTCAATCTCAAAAGCAGAGGTAGATGGGGAGGTTGAAGGTTTGTTGTTAATTTTGTTTTGGGGTTACTGTTGTTGCTGGGGCTTTTTAAACCTTTTCTGTGCCCAGCTAACATACAGGAGGTGTTGATCTGTTTTGTGCTGTCCCCGCTCAGACAAAACATAAGACTCTTTCCCATCAATGAGAAACAGAATTTAGCTTTTCGAATATCTGCCACATCTTTTCATTCCTCAATAATATTATGATCTCAAGATGCTTCAGGGTTTCATTTATTATGCCAGGGATATCTAAATTGTATCTCTTCACTTACATGCTAGATAAAAATTACCCAGTACAGTTTTCTTTGCCTGTCTTCATGGTGCTTATATGTTAAGATACCTTTATCTTCAATATAGTATAGCTGGTAAAAGTTATTTGTTCTGTGAGACCATGTCATTATTTCAGCATTCAGTTCTGACTTTTGAGTAAAGGCTACCATGCATCTTCTCCCACAGTCTCATAAAAAAAATAAATAAATAAAAGAAGCTATGTCAAGAGACTAAACAGCTCATATTTATATTAAATCTAAGGATAATATTATTTCTATTTATACTTACGGCATCAGCTACAGCCCTTCACCCCCACTCAGTTACACAAGTCGAACTCTACTACCAGTATGCTCAGAATAGTTTCAAGGAAGAGGATGCCTTCAGGAGCCCAGCCCAGTTGTAACTTCCCACTGCCAGCTGCACAAGAGCACTGGGATTTTGCGGGTCCTAGATTTGTTTGTCTAACAGGCTCTACTGTTCCTAAATGGATTTTGAGGAAAAAAAGAAAATAACCAAAGACAACCACATGTCACTTCAACAGAAAAACAGGGTAAGCACGTGCCAAAGTAACTGGCTACCTCTGCCTGCAAAAGTTTGATCCCTGGCAAACCCAGGTCCATCATTCTCCATGAGGAACACTTGTGTGCAAACCCTTTGCTGCAATGCTTGTAAGTTACTGCTAGGTAACACTGCCAGGCCAGCATGGTCTTCTGGAATTGTCAAGGCATTTAAGACCTTAAAGCAGTCCAAATAAACATTATTTCACTTCCAGCTATGGGAACATTGGATGTTGTTTTGCTTTCAAACTGATAGTATTAGAAAGAATAAACCAGTATCACCTACCAAGCAGTTAACAGAACTGTCTGGGAGTTAGGAAGTATTATTACCACTAGAGTTTGTGCAAAAAATATCATAAATTCAAAAGCACCCTCATACTTCCCTGCCCTGGTTGAAATCCTCTCAGCTGGGAGGCTTTGAGAGAAATGTGTTGGAAGGAAGGAGGGCAGGGCTTGCGGGTTAAGGCTTTTTTTAAGGAGTTCATGAATTCTGCAAGTACAATCATTTTCAGCCTGGATGCCAAGGTCTCTTTCCCATTCCATGAAATCCTGGTGCTGTGACATTATAAAAGGAACACATGAGTCCTCAACTTTCATTGCAGCATCATTAGAGATTTCGCAAATATCAGTCTCGAATAAAATCTACTAAAATGGGTTTCACCTCTGTGAAAGAATATGAAGGAATAAGGTATCTGTGGACTCGCAGAGCCCATGGCAGCTCAGGACATCCAAGCTTTGCCTCTGACAAGCCAGGGAGATGAGTAAATCCCAGCGCAATGAAAGCCTGCTTATGCAGCACGATCTTGCAAAGCCAAACTCAACAGGAGGCTGCAAGGCGACCCACCAGCCACTGTCTGCCATGGGAAGTGAAGCCAAGGGCACAATGGAGCTGATGCACATCCACATGCCACCACTACTGTCTTCAGGCAATATTAGGAGAGAAAAAATGAGTAAGGGAGGAAATGACTCTGAAATAACAAGTCCAGGACTTGCTGCTTCTTCAGCATGTACTCCCTGCCCAGAAACAGCAAATGCTGCTCGACTGACTCAGCTGCAGAGCAGATCCCAGCATGAGAAAAGCATTAACACTATTGGACACCACAAAAAGCCCGCAAAAAGCCAGTCCAGAAAACAAAATGCAAATACAACCACTCGGTTAACCTCTGGTTATGACAGAGAAATAAAGGAAGTGAAATGGAAAAGAAAACACACTTACAGCGTCAGCGGTACAGCCTGCCCTCGCTATGCAGCAAGGCAGCTCTGCCTGCCTTACTGGACTGGATTTAGCAGATGCTTCAAGTTCCCGATTTTTGGGCTACCCACACCGTTTGGCTGCCTTCAGGAGGCCAGAGACTGTTCAGTCTGCTCACTGCTCTTAAGTTCTGCTCCGTTTAGGTCCCAGAAGGGAGCCATTGCCCTTCAGTGCACCATAGCTCCCAGGCTCCTGGTCTTTTCGGGCACCAGTCCAGATGAGCCTGCATGCAGACAGACACTTTACGGCTGGCTAAAATCTGCTATAGGGTATTGCAGTCTGGCCAGAAGCATTTATTAACGAAAACTGCTGTAACAGCAAATGCACAAGTATTTAGATTCTGTTCCAATTTTCTCCTTTTGTTTGCTGGGCACGTCAGCGTGTTAAATGCCCTACTGCCCACAGAGGGATATCCAACAACTCGACAGTACAACTGCAAGAAATGTTTCATTCCAGGTTAGAGATTTCCAAGAAGTTAAAAAAATTCCTACTGATTTCCTTACTGTAAAAAAAAAAAATTGTGATCACTGACAAAAGGCAAATTTATCATAAGAAGAAACATACTGGACAGATGAAAAACTCACCAACCCCACAATTTAGTCTCTGGATACAGGGAAGGGTGGTTACTCAGGGAACAGTGTAAGGACAAGGCAAATATACAGACACTTCTGGGCCACCCTCCCAGTATCCAAGCAATCCGAGTCTCACCCCTTCTTAAAAACAATTCCGAAGACAGCTTTCTTCATCCACCATTCCCCTGGTTTCAGGCACATGTAGCATAAAATAACTGGGCTTGTGTTAAAGTAAAAGCAGATCTGCCTAACAAGTATCCCATGTTTGGTTTATATTAGTCTTGGTCCTTATCTGCAACCCCGTGCTACTGACATTGAGTTTAGGACAAGACTTCCCATGAAATGAAGTCTGCTCTGCCAGCCTACCACTCAGTGAGATTCACATGCCTTCCTCTTCCTTCCTACAGCGTGCACACTGTTCTGTAAGATTCTGGAGAATAACACCTTAGAATTCCTGGCCCAGCATTATTACCAGTGGTCAGAAGACAGCAGACAGCTTCCTCAGGTAGGCTGACAGCCAGAGCCTGCCATTCAGCTGGACTATCTGCAACATCTCGAAAGAGAGATTTTAAATGCACAGAGAAATTCATTTGTACAGCTTGCAAAAAGAAGCCATTGACAAATAGCAGTAATTTCCAAAATCACTGGCAGCAGATGCCACGTTGATAAAATTTCCCCACAAATGAGCATCTGTAATATAAAGAGGGAAAAACAACAGAAAGGCTTCTGGGGAAGAAAACTCTTAAAATACATCTTTATAATCCAACGTTTTTGTGATCAAGTTTTGGATTAAATGTTACGACTTTAATCTAGACATCTGGAGCTGGATTTATCCTATTGGTATACAAACTGGAAACAACAGATTCCCATCCCAAAATCAGAGGCAGACAAGCTCTTTTCATTGTTTTGCATAACAATACTGTGGAAATGAGCTTAAAGTGACATTTTCACTCAAGCTTTTGTTACAGAAGAATGCTAATCATTCCCATCCTGCATCGCAATCACTCACTGCTTCTTAACTTCATTAACAACTCAAGATTCAGCATAGATACCAATCCTATAGAATGAAAAGATAAGCAGCAAAAATAAATACAACCAAACCATTATGAAGCCTCTTCTCACTGCCAAAGAAAAGCTCTGTAGGATGAGCCATCATAACACAAGATGAGGCCACGTGGCAATGGACTGTGACTCATAACCCTATAATCAAGTGCCAGTGAGATTCCTTGGGATGACCTTAAGCAAGTCATCCCATCCAGCTCTTGAAGCAGCATGAAAACAAAAAGATGTTAATGTGCCTGAAGGCTCCCCGAACCCCTCCCCCAAGATAGCAAAAGAGGAGATTTGTGTGTAGGAGACACTAAGATGCAGTGAAAGGAACCACAAAGTACTTACACAGACACCTCTCTGTGGGGACAGGGGGAAAACTGCATCACAAACCTGTAACTGGCAAGTCTAACAAAGTTAAGTCTGACTTGCCCTGCTTGATTTAAAGCCCCAGAGTTCACTGTTGTGATGCATAGTTAAGGCTACGCTGGCACTGCCATTTAAAGCAATCCAAATTGTCCCATATGGATGACTCCGGGTATCTCATCTTTACACAGGTAAAACAGTCTACTTTGAAACTTCACTATCTGCAGGCAGGATATTGGTATATAACTGATAAAGCAAAATCTCATACTGAAAGACAAAGGATGAACCTGGCAAAGAAACAAGTTGGTAGCATGAATACCCACGTGTAACTGTAGAGCAGAGAACATGCAGCAGAGTGTCCATCTAAGAGCAGGTGTTAAGACCTTCACAATATGCAGCAAAAGTAGTGTACAGATGCAAGCATGGGTTTATAGAAAGAGTATTTACCTACCCATCAAGTTCAACTGAGCTTCTATAAATAATGCAGAAGCAAAACGCTAATTGGCCTGTTGCAGAAAAATTTTGCATTTCACAACTCCCTGCTCTTCCTGTATATTATCTAGGGGTTTGTCCTCACTAATCTGAGAATGCAGAAATCTGGCCAAGGAGTCGGTGCAAGGCTCCCAGAAGCAGCACCAGCTTTTTCTAACCCGGTTTCCTGAGCAAAAGCGATTAGACACTTTCACTGTCCAGCTCTCCATCCCTCTATTACTTCACTTCTCCTTTGAAGATTTTGCAAATTCAGCCATGTCTTAAGATGACAACATCCTTCAAAAATAATAAGCTTGTAAAAGTTCAATCCAAATCAAGACTCAGGCCAAGAAAACAGACCCAAAATAGTGTCTCGGTGATGTAGACGTAGCTATAATCCACTCCTTATCCATTTCAAGAGAGACATCCAGTAGTCACCACTTGTACTGCCTCACTAACCTGCATGCAAGAGACTCTGAGTTCTCTCTGCCAAAGAAGTGAGAGATGCAAGACTGAAGGAGAGTGTCAGTGAACTGAGCACACACAGGACCCTAAGAACAGAGGCTCCAAACATGCCCAAACCCCCTTCGCTACTTCTATCCTAATAAGTACAGAGATATTCTCATCAAAACCTCAGGTTCTGACCATGTCTCCTCCTGATAAAGGTTTTTGGGTTTGCCCCCTGTAAATAGAATAGCTGCTTGAAATTAATTTCATTTCTTCCATTTCACTGTTCTTGTAAATAATTAACTCAAATGTATTTTCCATGGCTGGAAGAATTATTTATACTGTTAGAAAAAGGTCTTACCGATCAAGAAGAGACTTAAGAAAGTATTTTTCTCAGAGGCCAGACATACAATCAAATTACTATGCACCAGTGAATTCCCACCTGCCATCTGGAGCAATACCTGCCCAGACACGCACTGTCCTCACAGCAAACACCAGGCAAAACAAACGGGCTGCAGTTGGCAGGCCAATACGCTTGGGTAAATCTTCAGGAGCGCTTCAGGGAGGGTATTTAACCTTGTGTCACCACAGGCTGAGAGCAGGCATCCAGCCAGTTACTGTGACTCAGGGGACACACAGTTACCCCGTGCCTTGCAGTAGCTTTACTTGAGGTCACACTGGGCAAATAAGGCATGTCTGCTTTGTGCACTACTACTCATCTTTGTTCTTTAAACAAGGATTCTGCCAACACTTGCTCAGGATGTTCAGTGGACAAACATGCAAATTTCTTCAGAGTTGTACCCATGCAGTTTACTCAGTTAAAGTCATATCCATGGCTCAGGTGGAAGATTTTATCTTCAGGAGTTGATCATCAGCCTGACAACTACTTACATTTGAATATCAATCCACTTTTTGAAGTGTAATACCCCAAGTAGAAGATTCCTCTACACGTCTACCTGCCTGGGTAGCATACATGGGAGAGGAGCGGCAGCACAGACAGGCTGCATTAAACTGCCTGCTGAAACAGCCAGATGCCCACGTAGGAAGTAGCCTGCAAACTTCAGCAGCTGACTCCTTGGCGAGTTCCACTGATAATAGCTGAGATGACAGTTCTGAAGTTGCCTCTGGGTCTATCACATGGTTATCCAGCAGATGAGCTATCCAGGCTGTCCTAACCTTTGAGATATAACTTTTATTCAATTTCCCTGTCTTCCAGGGGAAATGATGCATTCTCCTTCACTTATTGCACAAGTTATTGCACAAGTCTTCCAATAAAAATCTCCCAATGGATTCTTTATGGATAGATAAAATGAAATGTTTCTGCTTGCACAGTCCGATTCCTTCTTGGTTCTCACTGGTTATTTTTAGTTAACATTTTTAGAAGAGGTTCTCTCTGACTAGACCAATAATATCTTCTGGATATCAAGACAAATGTTATCTTTAAAGGAACAAAAGGCAAGTGACATAAATCAGTAAGAAATTCACCCCAAATCTCTGATACAGGTCTCTGAGAAAGCTGGCATTTATGAGAGATTGGTGGAAAGACTTTAGGAGCCTGAATGAAGTTATTTTGCTGAATCTTTTTAGCAGCTTGACCAGGCTTGTTCCCAAACTTCAGTTGAGAAGACTTCATATCAAAGCACTGCTGCTTTTGAAGCAGGCTTTCCCCTGGGAGGAAGAATCACAGAGAAAGGTCCTGGAGGGAGTCCAAGGTAAAGTTTATGTTTACAAACATGATACTGCCTCAGGGTTTTGTTACTTAGGAGTCCTTACAAGGTGTGAGCTTTGGACAGCATTCATAAATCTGCATAAAAATTATAAATGCTTAAGTAGAGACAATCATTCTGGTAATTTAAGCTGATTTTTTTCATAGCATAGGTCATAAGCAACCAAACAAATGATTCGTGATGGGGTTTTACTGATGGACCAGAGCGAGGGAATGTGCTCTTCTCTTGAGTGTGACCCTGACAACCTCCTGGCTTGGGCCCTGTAAGGCAGATTCAGTTCATGGGCCTAATCTCCTTTCCCATCACTCCAAGGAGAGCCTTGCTTAAAACCTGGATCTTCTGTAGTAACTTCTTCAGAAAGAGAAATCTCTCCTTAAAAAACAGCTAATGAAGAATGCACTGCCATTCCTAATTAAGTTCTTCCCAAATTGCTAATGATAGAGATGTTCATCTTATTTCTTGCATAATTTGCTCGAGATACTGACAGGAATTGCACCCTCTCCCAACCCTGCCTGTTCAACAATGCTCTGTTTTTACCTTCTGACATGCTGAGGATCCACCTGCTTCCCCCCAACCTCTCTGGAGCAAGAAAGGTAGATCTTTCTGTGGCCTCTCCTCTCTTATCCCAGATTCAAGAAGGGCACAAATGGGGCATCCATAACATGCATTGACCTACCCCAGCAGCTGACACAGTGACTTATGACTCAGCATACAAGAGAATCTCTGAATAGACAGATGGCATCTAATTCTGTATATTATTAACAGGGATTTAATGACCAGAATAAGCAATTGTATGACAGAAGCTTGTTTCAGCCAGGCTAAATAGTAGCAAATCAAGCAAATCATTCTGCTACTAATGTAAAGGGGCTATGCTATTTACAACAATTTGTTAAGACTTCACCCAAGGCAAAGAAGAATTAAACTTCACAGAAAAGTGAAGGGCAAAGGGCAGCAGGTGGGCTGGATAGAGGGGAAGCAGAAAGCAGACAGAGAGAGAGCACTTGTCCTTGAGGAGGGACAACACGCATTGGGGAAGAGAGACCAAGTGCCGAGACTGACTGATGTCTTCTGAAGGTACAGCCAAACTTTAGTCTTCAGAGCTTGCTTGCAGGATGTTCAGAGGCAATTCCTCCTCTGAGCTGCCAGATAAATCAACAATGTAATCATATATTTTACATCCTTGAAGTGCTAGGGAAACATGAACTAATTCCAGCTATACCTAAGAACCTAGGTAAATGGGATTGCCCCAAATAAATGTAGAATTGCAACAGAGAAGGGTTAGCAAATTCATCAGGGCACGCTGCCAAGCCAAGTTTACTTCTGGAAGGTCCTGGACTCAAGGTTTAGTCTGATCCATCATCAATTTTCAGACAGTTGTGTGCATGAGCTCCTTTTTCAGCAGATAAAACATCCTATCAACTCTGACTAATACAAACAACAACAGAAGGATGATCTGTACCCCCCAAAATACAGTATTTTATGCTTCTCCACTATTTTATGCTATGACGCAACTTCTGCTCCACTTTAAAACCAATAAACTGGACCAGCAATACTGGAATTGCCTCTGTCCAGCCTACCCAGCACAGTACACTACAAAGAGCTCTGCTCATTAATAAAGATTGTCCCTAAGCAATTATGTCAAATAAAAAGTAGATGTCTGAATGCATTACGGTAACTATCTTGTATATATTCACAATATTTCAGTACTTCTGCTTGCATTTTGAATACTGACAAAGTTTAAATATTTTAAAGATGGGGTTAAAATACTCTGACAATACAATGAGAGAAAAAATATGATCATTTAAAAATATCAGTTAGACCCATGACTACTTTTAAAGAACAAGCAGTTTCACCTTTTGTGACTTTATCAAATGCTACCTATAAATGCCATTTTTGTTCACTGCATTAACTGTTTCTAACATTTCTGTTTGAGTGGTAAATGAGGTATGCTCTTTTCAACAGAAAAAATGCTAAAGATCAGGTATTTCAAAGATTTGATGGACCCTATGAAAAACAATCATATTCTCAACTTCATCTTATACAGTGTTTCCTTTTCCCATATACTTGCACTCCTCCTGTCTGTCAAGCGCAGTATTTAGTCTGAGTATCAGCCACATTAACAATGACATACTGTCCATTCCACACATAGTATCTGTATATGGGACCACCACCAAACTACCAGGAACTTCAGTGTTTTTCTAATGCAAGTGGAAACAGGATATAACAAGGAAACAGGTAAAAGATGAGGAAAAATGGGTATCATCTGTTGCCAAAAGAATACATTGGTTTTGCTCCCGCACTACTATTTTTTTGCATTGCTCAAGCAAAAAAAGCTCATGGTAAGGTTGCTTATGAAGTATGCAAAGACCCAGTGTCACATCAGACAGCTCAAGCTGTTGGATGCTTTACTGTGATTGTGCTAATTATCTCTTACTAGTTATTGCAGTCTCATGTTCAAAGTCCTAAATAATATACAGAACTCTCATTTAGCCCAACTGAAAGAGATCAATTCAAAATACAAACAGAAAGCTCCTATAAAAACACACTGACAAATTTACCCCCATTCTCCAGCTGTCCATCACTTGACATGATTCTACATTCCAGAAAAGCTCAGGGGAATGGGATCTTCTCCATTGCATACTGGGGGTCAGTGAACCAGCATTTCAAGAGCATGATCTGGAAAATGCTTTAGCCATCAGCTTCATTCAGCTTATCAGAGCATGGTGGGGGTTGGAAGGGACCTCTGGGGATCATTGATTCCAATCCCCTCTGACAAAGCAGTCTCCAGAGGAGACTCCTGCAGAGGACTGCACCCAGGCAGGTTTTGAAAGTCTCCAGAGGAGACTCTGCAACCTCTCTGGGCAGCCTGGGTCAGGCTCCATCACCCTCACAGGAAAGAAGTTCTTCCTTATAGTTGGATAGAACTTTGGCTTCCAGTTTGTGCCTGTGGGCCCTTGTCCTATCATTGGGCACCATTGAAGAAGAGTCTGACCCCATTCTCTTGACACCTGCCCTTTAGATACTTATAAACATCAATCAGATCCCCTCTCAGCCATCTCCAGGCTAAACAGCCCCAGGTCTCTCAGCCTTTCCTTGTAAAAGAAATGTTCTGGTCCCCACAGCATCTACATAGTCCTCCACTGGACTCCCTCCCATTAAGAAACACTTTGGAAGATCAAGGCCAGCTCAGAGGTGCCCCCCAGCTGGGCAGAGCTGTGCCAGAGCAGGACACTGACATCCTAGAGCATTGCTGGGGCAGACACTGCTGCCCCTGGCTGGACTGAAATGAGGTCCTGGGCCAAGGGTGTAGGGACAACAGGATGGAAGCTGAGGGCTCGTGTCTTTTTAAACCAACTATGCAAGGCACAGAAGGGGAGAAGAGGGAATGCATCCAACAGCATATTTCAAAAATCACACTCAACCATCACAGGTCTGCATTGCTGCAAGGTACTTTTTGATAACTATTTCTTGGGATAATTTATCTGTGCGCTGGGTTAGCAAGGGAGCCTCTGTCATCATCTTGAGGACAGATTGGGAATGCAAACCTGCTATCTTCTCTTCCCTTTCAAAATCAGATGATCAGCTGTAGCTTTACTCCTGCCAAATTTTGCCAAATATAGCACAAAATTACACAGAACCATAGTAACTGCACTCCCACCATTGTTCTGACTTAAAGAGGAGTTTGATTACATTAGGTAAATATTTGTCCTTATGTAATAGCTCCCTCCAACCTTCTAAAAATTTGCTGTCTCCTAGAATTTAACAGGAGAGGGTGCTTTTATATGTCACTGCTCTGCCCCCCAAATAAGTATACTCCATTATACAGTGAGTATTAAACTGTGAGTAACGTTATTACAAGCAATAATAGTTATCCAGACAATTATGTAGTTGCAATTGCAGTTTTCCTATTAAATCTAGAAGCTTTAAGCAAGAACAGAGGCAATAAGAATTGCAACACCATCTCTGATGAGCTAAATAGCAGTTATTTATTCACAGATTGTTAAACTCTTATGGCCTTGAGACTTTTGGGAAGAAAGCAACAAAGAATTGACTCCACATCTAAATACTGGCTCATTCTTTGTGTTGATATAATTATGAAGTTTCAGTCATTGCAAAGATGTTCACACTGCTTTATCAACTCCATGCACTGCAAAATATATGCTAACTGCAGTTTTTCCATTATAAAACTAGCTGGTGAAGTCACTGTTCTATTTCCAGCTCAGCTCTGGCACTGTGCAGATGCTCACTGCTTAGTAAATAGAAAATTTTTTTTTTTTTTTTAGGAGAAAAAAGAACATACTGAATAAAAAAAGCTAGAGGCTTTTGATACCCTTTCTTCCAAGTCATTTAATATAAGGTAACGAAATAAATGAATAATAAAGAGCAAATAGAGGCTTGTGTGATGACTCAACGCACCAGGAGTCATGAGGAAAATGCCGAATTGTAGAGTACAAGTTCCCATTATAATACACAGGAGCATACACACAGAAACTTTCACCTTTTAAAATAGGTGTTATCGCCAGCCTGGGCAGCATCCATCAGTATTCTTATCACTTAGGTAATTACATTCCTCCTAGCACTCATACACAAAGGAAAGGAATTTAAGATCTTAACTTTAGGCTTAGAAAAGAAAGAACTAAATAAGCAAGTTCATTTGCCCTACGTCTTTCCTTGACATCTCAACTGGAGTCTTAACTTCTTTGGTCAATCTCTGTGATGAAGAAAGATTTAGCCCCATGCAAATATATCAGTTTGTTTTCCTATGAATATTTGCTCAAGTAAATTACTCAATTTGCTTTGGCTGCATTCATATTTATGTTCTGCCAATCTTGGAGGTAAGGTGACTGTCGCAAACATTTGCTCAAACAAAGGATTTAAAACGAGCTTGTTGGCAGTTTTCTTTGGAAACACTGAATATTTCTGTCAGAGACAGGGGTATTAGAAGAGTCCAGCTCAAACAATCACAAAACTTGCCAGCTACTTACTGTAGCATAAACAAACAGCATGGTTCAAATGACTCGTTCTCCTATAGGAAAGTGCCCTGCAGAAATAAATTCATGCATCTTTCTAAATCCTATTTCAAAACAGAGGAGTTTCAGCACAAACTCCTGCTTGCTCCAGGCCCAAGCTGGCTGCCTAGGTCTCAATCAGCACGCTCAGTGCAACACAAACTTCAACATGCTCATGATGTTTCCTGCTTTTCAAGAGCTGAATGTGAAAGCAGAGCAAAGCAGTCTCTCAGAATACAAACCCCACACAATGGTCCTCCCTTTCCTAACCTACAGCAGATACAGCTTTCAGGTAACACCAGCGCTTCACTCAGCAACACTATTGCCCAAACATTCCTCTAGCAAAACTCTCTTGGCCAGAACTTGGTCCAAGGATGAAAATACTGGAAGTCACACGGGAGATACAGTCTCTCCATGAAGTCTGTGCATGCAAGAAAAAAAGTATTTTAAGAGGTATATCTGGAAGGTAAGAATAGACTATTGCAGTGCCAAAAATACTTTTCAAAATAGAGCACACTTGTTCTATCCCTTTCTGCTGCCAAGAGGAATACGCAGCACAGGACCGGAGGCAGCAGGGACAGGTGTTTTCTCTAAAAGTAGAATTCATTGTTTTGGCCACCTATACAACGTGTTTGGCCAATGTATTCAAATCCAAGTGTGGGATCCTTCCAACAGCAATGTTCAGTCACTGGCAAGCTTCACTGGAAGCTCTGTTTCTTATGATCAGATGAAAAGCTGCTTTCTGAGCTCCTGTTTGCCATTTCTTTTTTTCTACTAAAACATGTAAATCTTCCAGATAATTTTAAAGCATACAAATTACTCTCACCAACTCTTTCAGCATGCAAGAATATGTGACTGTAAGAAGATTATAAATATATTTTCTTACAGCTCAGTAGTTCAAGCCCAACATTTAAGTGTTGGTGTAAAAATATGTGAAACCGAATCGTATGACAGAGCTTGCTTTGTCAAAACACAAATGTCTCAAAATATGCTGTCTACCATCATAAGTAGTAGTGGTATTTTTCAGACAAACTTTTTGAGCGAGAAATGCCTATTCAATATTCATTCTTTTTGGTTCATTTTGAATTTGAGATTTTAATTAACTTTTGCTTTGAAATGACAACAGTTCTGAGTTTTATCTAGATTTAAAAATCAGTACCCACCCCAAATAATCTCAGCTACATAAAACATTTTGTTTAACTCTTCGTAGCTTCTTAAAATTATTGTTTCTTAGTTGGAAGCTGCCCCAGCATCACTGTGCTGCAGGTAGACCAAGGCAAGATGGCTAAATGGTGCCTGGCAAAATGGGACAGGAGAAAGGGGAGGGCAAAGGGAACCCTGCCAGACTGTACTGAAGTACACAAGATGTCTCTTGATAAATATTAGGTAGAAACTTGAAGGACTGGGAGACGGTTACCACCCTCTCCCTACCAGGATGGAGACCCAGGTCTCCAGAAGAGGAGCTGCAAGCAGGGAATCTGCTGAAGGAGGGTAAAAGCATCTCCCCACAGGGACGTTATCCACCTGGGCTCTTGGGCACCCAGGCTGAAGCAGATGGAGATGCAGAGTCATGGAAAACAAAGGCTGCTCTGATACAGCATGCTCAGAACAGGGAACCTGATCTGCAGGATCTCATGCTCAGTTCTGCCCATTTATCTCCCCACCTCTCTGTAATTTCAGTTAGAGAAACACTCAATAGGTTTGCTGTTTGAACTGATTACATCTCAGTTCTCGAGAGGCTACTGTTACATGTGACCCCAAGAGGGGTAAGAAAAAAAAAATGAAGAAAAAAAGGAAAAATGAGACCTTAAACAGAGAAACCAATGAGCTTCCCAGTAACTCCTGCTGCAATCTGTTTACACGGTTCCTGCAGAGACTCCTTGGATGGACAACTCTTTTACTTACATGGTGTTGTATACTTCAAGTTCTAGCCCTTTACCTGAGCAACTAAACTTTTTAAAGCAGATAAAATCAGAAGAGAACAGCCAGCCTCAGGTGGATGACTCCAGATGAAAAGCTTGTTAGTGACAGAGTTTTACTGGATTAGCCAAAAGTGAGAAGCAGTCATGGACACCGTTTAAAGCTGGCTGGTATTGTCAATTATCTCACTGAAATAAGTCATATTCAAATCCATCTATGGCATCACCGGTAGCAAAACCTGAAAAGGATGACATCTGACTTCAATGTTACTCATCCTGCAAATAAATACGACCATTCTCTCTTGATAAAGATGCCACTTTTTTTTTTTTTTTTTTTTTCATACGAGGAAAGCAACTATGAAAATCAGGTGAGCTACGGGTCATGTACTGTATTAGAAGTCAGCAGCTTGCAAAGGTGCTGAGCATCCTTAATGCCTTTTGCATTGCAAAAGTATTCAGTACCTCACTGACTCAAGCTCCACAGCCAATTAAGAATTACTCATTGCAAGAAGATGCTCTGAAAAAAACTGCCACCACATACAAAACAATTTTTCCCTTTTTACACTGAGCATTTTACCACTTATAGGAACAGCCATCAGGCTCAGCTGCATCCAGCGTCTGCTACAAAACAGTAGCTTTGCCCAGAAGTGAGAGCTTCACATATATTGTCATGACAAGCAGGAACAGGACACAGTTGACTGCGTCGCTGGGACTTCCTTCCTACTTTCAAAAATAGAAGTATGTATGGTTTCATCCAATCCACATTCAGCTAGGTCCATAATTGCCCAGCTGATGAAAAACAATTCTGTGGCATCCCAGGGATGCCAAGGGTGATGACAGCACAGACTCAACTGCTATATTCCATCTCTGAAAGATTCATGGAGGTGGTGACTGGGGCCAAGGTACCATACTGCCTGAGAAGGTGATGCAAGTGTTTGGTTTTCTCCCCCCCACCCCAGGACTTCCAGGAAAAAAATCCTTGCTACAGGTAAAAGAGCAGCAAACAACACAAGTTGCCAAAGGAACGCTTCCTATTTCTTGAAATGCTTTTCATTTTGGCAAGTCTGTTTTTTCCACAAGACATAACCCTGTCTTGTCAGAAAGCTTCTAGCCAGCTCAAACCTTTAACATACTTTGCCTCTGAGGCAGCAAACAGGTCAGATATCCCTTATTAGCTGACAACCTGAATGCATGTGCAGCTCATCTCTGCTGCCTATTCGAGGCTCCTCTTCACTCATCTGACTGGTCTGTTCCAAGAGCTACAGCAGCAGGTTACACCCCAGCCATGAACTCATTCCGATGTTCAAATTCAGTTAAAATTAATTATTCAGCTGCTGAAATAAAAATTAAATAAAAGTTATACAGCAGTATTTCTTGCTGGCCCTACAGGCTGCACTCTGTCTTACATTATACAAGCCTATAAAATATTTAAAGTGACCACATCTACACAATTACACATAATTCAGTTGAGAGGAATATACTGCTAAATGAAATAAATCATTCTGGCATTTGTGTCTATGCAGGACTAATATTAAATATAATTAAAACACTTATTTTGTACCTAAGAGAAATCACTAGGCCGACTGCAACAACAGTTGTTGCTCACCAGAGTTATTTCACAGACACACTACACAGACCATAAAGAGAGGGGAAAGATCTCAAGCAAGCACTTGGCTGTCTGGAAGTATATCTTGCATGAAATTCCAAACACCTAAGGTGTGCTACAGCCTCAGGGTGCTGCTGGGCAACGTATGCACACTGGGGTGTGCTTCAAAACTACAGAAGTTTGAAGCCTCTTCAGTGAAGTCCTCTGAGGAGCTCAATCCAGACAACATATTCAGAGATATGGATAGCTTTGATTCACTATAAACCACATCAAATGGGCATATTGACTTCAAAACATGGGAAGTCAACAGCAACATTTCAAAGATTTCTATTTTTTCTTGTGACAGCAAAGAGCTGGCGATCGAGTTTCTGTTCCCCAGCATCTCCCACCTCCTAGGGCAATGCCTTCTTCCTCAAACCTAGGACGAGATCAGAATGTGGCCAATAGGAGACATGTAACACACAATTATTAATTATTCATGTCCTGCTGGCATCATGACTGTAGATCAACTGATGACCAGAACAGTTGTCAATGAAAGGAATTCAAATTCTCTGCATGATCTGAGTTTTCCTCTCAAGCTCACGGTCTTCACAAGATGAAGCCCAGAGGTTATGTGTACAACCAGTTAAGAAACACAAGTCAAACTGTACACTATTTGATAAGTGAAGCATTATGAAAACTGAGAGTATCAGTTGTTTCAATTCAAAAGCACACCTGAACATGCACAGAACACAGCTGTTCCATGAGATCACTTGAGAGATTGACTCAAATTCCTATCAAAATGCTAGAGCTAAGATTTTTTTTTCACACCCTCTTACAATTACTTTCCCAGTCATTATTCCTTAGCTGTATACTGGTAGTATACAAATTTTATTCCATTTAGTTTCCACTACTCTACTTATAGTAGGAAGGCTCTGCTCCCTCAAGAGACACATAAAGCCTCCTATATTTTACCAAAACACAAGGTAAATTTTCTGTTATTACAGAAATTGAAGCACTGGTTTGTTACTTTCTTATGCTATACTGTAATATATATTCTAAATACTGCAGTTTTCTATTGCCTTTCTTCTTTGGCCCATCCAAAAGCACACCCCCTAAGCTATAGGCATGGAATGATAAGAATAGCTAAGAAATGAAAGCGAGATTACTCAGACTCACCCCTATGTTCTCACACACCCAGCACTACCACATGTCTCAGCAATCCTTTGTCATCCTTAAAACAGAAACTGAGAGGACAAGGTAGCTTCTCATTTCTTCCAAAATTTCATGATCTCCGGTCTCCAGCAAGCCCTGACAGATTTGGAATTAATTTCTGTGGGACAATTTGTTAAGGGGCTCTGGCTGCCAATCTCCTCCCAAAGAATCTGAGGTGCCAAGCCCAGAGGATCTGAAGTCAGCGTATGCTGTCGTGTTACCAGGAAAGACAAGCTCCTGGGGCAGACACGACACAAACCATTTAGCCCATCGCAGGCAAACATCAACACTTCAAGTGCCACCTGCACAACACTTGGTAGTTTATACAGAGAATGGTTCGCAGGTGTTACCTGGTCTCTGCATGAAGCATAGCTTGGCAAGCGAGCCTGTGCGAGCTGACACCTCCAGATGGCTTCGCAGCAGCCAAAAACACAACAGACAAAGCTCCACTCAAGGAGTGATAGTGCCCAGCCTCTCTGCACACGGAGGAAAGCAGTGCTGAGGTTATGGGGCTCATGAACTCCACTGGAACACTACCTTTGCAACTGAAAAAACAGCACAGCAGAGTACAAGAAACAGTCTTGGTCCTTTTGGTTGTCCCCTCACCTTCTAAAACCTTATTCATTACTCAGCTGTATTTCGGTGTCACCAGACACCCCAAAGCAGGCAGCAGAAAGCTTACCTAGAGCTGCCCCAAGAGCCAGCAGACTCCAACCTCCCCATGAGCCAAATAACCACTCTCATCAATGGTTCAGTAATACCTTTTGTCCTCCCATTGTGGGTACAAAGACCAAAAGGTGGCCAAGGGGTGTCAGTAGCATCTTTATTAACCTCTCAACTTCTTTACACAGGTTAAATACAGAGCAGGACAGCAAGCCCCATTGCACTGTAGATCAGAGAACAACTGAGTGTTCTGGATTTTTCTGCACCTTTGCCTTGCCTTTTGGTTGCCCAAGTATTTTAAATAACCTCAGGGTTTTCTGTTGTATGATGTTACAGGAAATATTTTCCTTTCTGTTCATATTCTTTCATATTTAGGAATCCTATCATCACAGTGATTTTTCATGGAGTAACTAGACTGAGGAAATGAATGACAGGTTATTCCTTACACAGAGCTTTTCCAAATGCCTGTTTTGCCCAGGGTATGCTGTAGATCCTGTGCTGCCCTCGTTGCTGACTGACACAAATGTATGTTGCAAACTCATACTCCAGCCTACGCTTGCCCAAGAAGGGGCAGCCGCTGCACCCTGGGGCTGCTGGAAATCCAGGTGGCTGCAGTGCTCCAACATCCATCATATTATAGGAAGTCACAGCAATAAAACAAAACAAAAGATATACAGTTGACCAGATAGAGATCCTGTACACTGTGACCCACACTGTACTCAGTGTCGCATCATTAACATTGTTTCAAACACAACTTCCTTGTACCCTGAGCTAGGGTTATTTTGGCAGATGATCTCAAGTTCTCATAGACATTTATTCCCAGCAAAACTCCAGACAGAAGCACACTATTACAAATTCCCTGATCTAGAGCATGAAACTGTCTCAAAGAAGTGACACATCACAAACCACGACTCTAAGAAAGAAGAAATCATTTCACAGTTCAGCATGACTCCAGCTGTTTAGTGAACAAGCAATAAACAATGCAGAGTGGCAGTGGTTTCATAAAGGTAAGGAAGCAGCCAAAGGGGGGTGTGTTGAAGAATGAAGAAAAGCATACTTTGGATTCAGGAAGGAAAAAAAGAATCAAGCTGCAAGGAGTGAAGGATGCAGGAGATGGTGCACCAGGAGGGAACAACTGGGACTGACCAGATCAAGAATACATAGCAAAGAAAAATACAAAGCCATGGGCAGTTGGTTCCTCACTGCCCAGCCAAAGGTGCAAACTCATGGCAGAAACAGCAAATGAGAACAGCAACACCTGCACCCTTGGTGAAGACTTCAAGGGCTACATAAGAATGTAGCTGAATGCAAAGGTCTACTGAGAACATGTTAACCCCAAAAAAAAATTATTAATAAAAAGCAACAACTCCTGGTAGGCAGCATGGCAAATTTCCACAGGCTGAGCACAACTGTAGTTCAGAAGATCACTGACAACAAGACCCTTGCATTTTCCTCTCTTGAAAACACAGTGAGTTTGTGTCTCTTAAGAATAGGAAATAAAAAGCAAATACAGACTCACTTTAGCAGCTCTTCACACCTGTGAACAATTCTCCCTCTCAGTAGAAGCTCCCTTCCTCTTGAGTTAAGTGTTCATGTCACAGCAGATTTGTGGGATTGGATCCTAAATGATTCACAAGGAAATAAAATACGCAGCCCAGGGTGGAAGTGAAGCTCATCACTCATTTTCTTTTCATTACCCGAAGCTGCCATGGTATCTATTTTGCAGGGCAAGGATGGTTCAGCTGTACATTCATGTGTTGAAAGCAGGGCAGGGGACAAGGCAAAACTTTGCAGCACGATCGCCTGTGGAGTTTGTCCTTCACCTTATTAAAACTGGAAGGTTATTTATAGAATAAAGTTTCACTTCAAGCCCTGTCAAATACTATATTACTCAGTAAGTGTCAAAAGTACAACAGCAAAAGCGAAAGGAATTAAAATCATCTTTTGAACAATCTGATGTCTGAAAAAATGGAAAAGGACAGGATGAGCAATAATACCCTTTGGAACGAAAACCAAGGAGAACAGAATTTTAACCCAGCTCTTTAGACCCTATCTTCCATTTTGAGTATTTCAGGAAGAAGTTGATGTACCTGACTGTAAGACACAGACAACACAGTCAGTGATCGATTTGTAGCTTACAAAACAAAAGTGGCATTTTGCTTACTGTTATTTTACAACACAAATTTATAACCTAAGAACATCAATTTATTTGTGAGAACACTTCTGCTCATCCCATGTACTGAAATTTCAGTATTGCCATTTCAGAATTGTTGAGATGTCTTTTTAAACTTTTTTTTAAATGAAAAGAATGGCTAAATTAAACACAAATTTCAAAATAGCCTCAGACCCTACTTCATCCTCAGCTTGCTTTTGGGTGATGGGAAGGCTTGGGTACATTACCAACAAAGAAGCAAGAGAAACAAATGCTGGTTGACCTTTCTGAAGTATGCATTGCTCAATAGCTGCATCAACTTAGACCTCAAGGTCTAATCTTTTCCTTACAAACCTTATTTCTTATTTTAGGATGAAAAAAGAAATATAAAATGCCAGAATTTTCCTCCTCATGGAAAGCCTGAATTCATTCAGCTCAGCCATCCTTGTCAGTGCTCCTGGCTCCATGCAGACAATCGCTTTCCCCAGAGTGCAGCAGAGGAACGATTTCTCAAACCAGCCCACAACATCAGCACCTGACCAGTGGGGACTTGCAGGTGTTGTGGAAAACATAAGTAAATTCCAGGTAAGAGGTTAATCACAGAGCTACTCTTATCTGTAGACTCACTGGAGCCTCTAGAAGTAGTTACGTGGAAAATTTTTAACTGATGATCCCAAAATTTGTATCAGTTCCTTGCAAACCTTACTAGTGCACAGTATTTTCTTGAAGACTTTTACAGAAGTTTTGTGAATGTGTTTTTATTTCTTGTGCGTCACCAGAAATGGTAAATCCAACCCATACATCTTCCAACCAAAACAAGAGGGAAAAAAAGCTCTATTATTTTTTGAGATTTATTTTGCTGTTTTGTAGAGTTCAAAAAGGAACAGAATTAAAAATTTACTCTTCAGAATCAAATTTTCATCTTTTTTTTTCTCCCCACAGATCCAGGATCCAGTGAGGGGAGAAGGAAGGAAGAGAGGGAGAGAAGAAAAAAAAAAAAAAAGAAAAGGAGGGGGAAAAAAAAATAAAAGAGAGACTTGCCATCACATAAATAATGAAAAAGATGCTCAAAGACTGAAAATTTCACACACAGCTTCTGAAGTTATTTTTTACTTCTTTGTATTTTGTTGCATGCTCTACCTGCTGTTTTTTCCCTTGGTAGCTTGGCAAGTTCTTTTTAAAAAAGATTTTTTAAAAGCCTGAGAAGGTGGCAATTCAGGAAGTTTTCACTGATCTTGTTGAAATAGAAGAAAGATTCTTTTTATTGAGAATGCAAACTGCAATCCTTTGAATAAAAGGCACTTGACTCACATGATGCCAAATCTTTTCTCAGCCGAGAGCTTACACGATGCAGGCTCCATCCACAACAACACAAGAGTAATAGAAGAGGAAGATAAAAATTTAAACCCATTTCCTCCTTTGGCCAGGCTCACCACACAGAAATTATCATTGCCGTACAGGCGTGAAGAAGCGTCATGTTTTGCTGTATTATTTTTCAGTGAGACACAGTGCTGGGTCCAGGCAGACGAGGTGACAGAGCAGAGCCTGCTGTAACATGGGCAGGCAGCTCCGCCAGCCAAGGAGGTGAACAAACCTCCCCGCGTCAGTCCGCATCGAGCTCACTTGCTCAGAGCTTGCTGCATTAGCCACAGAAATGGTTACAAAACAAAAGCAAATCTGTGGAAAACCATTCAACTCATCTCCACAGACGTTTCCAGCACTAGCCAGGCAAAAGGCAAGAGACTCACTCACCTTTCTCCTCAGCTTACCTTTGCTCAGCTTTCCCTTCCACTGGCACTGTTCCCCAAACTACCGAACACAGGAGCTTGTTAACCCCTTACTAACTGCTGTGCTTTCCACAACACCACACAAACCATACATTTGTAACACTTTAGGCAGGTAGATCACGAAGCCACTTGCTGTCATCCTTCACTGCACATTTTTAGGTAGTGGGATGCTAACCCCTTCCTCCGGGTGAGGCAGGTGCCAAGCAGAGCACAGGTCTAAATGAACTCTCAATCTTTTAGTGTGTGCTTCAAGTTTTGCACAGTCTGTGCAAGATATGTCTAGTACAAAGTAATAAAGCCCAGTCTGCACCAAAGTAAGGAGTGAATCTTGAAAGGGGCTCAGTGAAGATAGTCCGTGCTTCATACAGCTTGCAAAAGCCAGCAAGAATCACACTGCAAAGCACTGCTGCTCCTGGCATTCAAGCCTCCACCCCATTCGTTTTATCTTGGCTTTATCTCCTGGGAAGAACTTGGAGAATCAGATGTATCGACCTCCAAATCCCTTGCTACTTTCTCTTTTAAATTAAATAGAAATTAATCATGTTACAATAGCCACAAGGGTGCTGAGAAGACCTCCATCAGATAGCACTCCACAGGCCGTGCTGCACCCAGAGGTACGCAGCATGAGCCGCGCTCCAAGAACACCCACCGAGAAAACCAGAGAAGTGGTTTGAACCAGAAAGTCTCACATTCAGATGAATACAACTGTGAAGTAGCCAAAATACGCAGTAGTGTGTATAAACGCTTTCCTTTTCCTCTGCTTTCTTTAGTCAAAAAGAATACAGACCTAATTCACAAATGTGAGCTCTCATTGTATTTGCAGCCTGCCTCTGCAGTCTCCCAGTGTAAAGAACATGGAAATTAAAGGTTTGAAAAACCTCTCTTTTCTAAGCCAAATGGGCTCCTTTAAGTCACTAATAGCTTTGCAGAAAATTCCCCTGTGAAGATGAAGGGGGATGTTATGTTAGAAATGCTGTTCTGAGCTAATTTATGAGTACTGCATGTGGCCAGGCTATAGAAAAGTTCTCCTCATGATTAAACAGAATTACTGGAAGGCTTATTGTATGCATATGTTGATGAACGTTAATAACAGAGCTGTTATAAAACTAGCAGGAAAGAACACAGAAGGCCATAGTACCTTCTTGGAAACTCCTCACATCAGCAAAAGACAGGAGGAAAACGGAGGGAAGTAGGCATGTAGGATACCAGACTCCTCAGCTGACACGACCATTCTGGTCAGGCAGCGTTCCCATCACTACAGCAGGAGCTTTCCCTCTTGCTTATACAAATGCTCCTGTCTTCCTCATACAGCAGTAACAAGGTGCCATCTCCAAGAAAAAAATGACAATTAGATAACTCACCTGAGAACCTTCATGAAACCAGTTTCATGAGTGGCCTCAAAATCATAAGAGGTAACACCATATTTGATGGTGTGGTACGTGCCTACAACTTTCCAGATTATCGACATGAAGCTGCTGTTCACACCAAAGCCTCCCTCAAGCACTCCAGTCTCAGTTTTTCAGACACACTGCATAAATCCCAAGTAACGCTTCCCTGTAGCAGTCACAACTGCGAGCATAGCATCTTTTTTCGGCCTCTGATTTACACTACAGCATCACTTTCAAGTGCCTTCCATGCTTTTTGGGATATTTGAGAACACATTTGCTTTTTTTTTCTTTTCAAAAAAAAACCAAATACCAGCTTTAACAGCACCAAAAACACATTACGTACAGATAAACAGAGTCCATCCCCTCACCCCAAGAGGCTGTAAGACCCGGAACATGAAGATTGGAAACCTTTATTCTATTACCAGTTTGTGATGCTCAATCCCTACGTTTTAAAGAAGTCCCACAAGTCCTAATATAACAGTAATATAACAGAAATCAACACAATCTCTGGTGCCACCATTGTTCATTCTTTCTTTTATATGCTAGCACCATCATCATGAACGCTTTGACATCAATTTATCATTTAGATGGGTGACCAGCAGCACCAGGAAGGACTAACGTCCATCTGAAATGTAATAGCAGATGGAATTACAACCACAGGTCTACAACTTCTGCCTTTCTTTCTTTCTTTCAACAAGATTATTGAACATGCTTCAGAAGTGCATTTTAGTTTCAGCCTATTCCCAGAGCCACATCTCTACCCCTTGTGGCATATGCTCTCTGAGAGGGCAAAAGATCAACTCCCACCATAAAGGCTTGGTCTGTTTGCACTTAAACATACTTCCTAAACCTTTGTTAAGAACACAAAGAACTCAGAAGAACATCAGGATTTGCTGATTCACTCTGACACGCATCACTGCAAACCAGCAAGTGTTTTACTGAACCCTTTTCAGCTTTCAAATTGGCTCTTCACCTGAGCAAGTTCAGTCTCAGAGAACACCAGACACAACCTCTGTAGCTGTTCACCTTGAGGCACGTGTCTTCCAGGAGTGTAATCAACCAAGCCCAGGCTAGAGCAGGCTGCTGTGCTCCCAATCAACTGCAGTGGAAACAAAGCACCCTTTTGCTAGAAGGGCACATGATGTGTCACAAAGACACTAATTTATCACAAGTAGCTACTGAGTAAATCAGGTGAGCTCTAGGACATGGCTATTACCAGGACCCATCAAATTGCTTTAAGGACCATGAAGTAGACACCTCCCTACCCAAAGATGAGCACAAAAGCAGAATGGCCAAATGCGAAACATTCATAATTCACCCACTGCTTCCCATGTCACAGAGGCATTCTTTCATCACAGCCTTAGAATCATCCTGTTCCTAAGTGGAAAGCAACAGCGTTCAGATTCTTGCAGATAGCAATGGAAAATTTCTAGGATATAAGGGAGGAAGAGAGCTGTTTTGTCTTTTCTGACTCTGAGATGGGAAATGCACCAGACTCCCCCTGAGAATTCTGCTGAAGCTCAGGTGGGCTGGGAGAAGGAAGATGACAGCTACAACCTGTGCTATGTTTTTCCCCTGCAGTTTTGCTAGTTACAAAGCAACCAGCATGAACTCAAATTTATTCTTTCAGTAAAATGATGTTCTGAGATAGATATTCATGAATCTCTCATGTTCACCATGCCTGAATGACCCACAGAGAATTCACGTTTGTCAGGTTTAAAACTTTACCTGCCTCTGACTGCAGCCTGGAGCATGTTATCTCCACAAGTTGTTCCTCTGTGCCAGAGGCAGGGATCTCTGGCAGCAGCTTTGTGTTCCCACAGGTCATACACGGCACCCTGGCTTTTACAGGGCTCCTGATGAACCTCCACACTGACAAAAACCTATAGCCCCCTGCAGCAGGAATACACCCCTCAGGTTCTCCTTCCAGACAGGGAGGTGTAAAGAAACCAGAAATATTTTCATAACCTGGATAAGCAACTCAAATGTTAAACTCAACCCAAATATTCTGATTACCATGACAGCCTTCATGTGGTCCAAATGCTTTTCACATTCAGTTCAGGCACTGGACCCACTTCTCTGAACTGTGGGTGCTACACCATTTTAATCCAGAAAACTCCACATTTAATTTATATAGGAGTAGCCTTTTAAGCGTGGTGCTCTAGTTTTGTGCAAGAATGGCATTTTAAATTCTATCAATATCAAAAGAGAAACTTTCAAATAAAGATGCAAGGCAGTCAATCCTTTGATTTTCACTGAAACATCACAATGAATTCACAAGAGATTAAAACAGCACAATCAATTTAATTCCTCTTTCCTAATTTTAACACCTGAAGTCATAACACATTAATAACCATAGGACTGGGCATCATTCTCTATAGCTTCTGATTTTTTTCTGAAAAGAAGATCCAACAGTGGGAATCATACTTGGTTCCTTTGAAAGGCCATTCTCCTCAGCTCAACTCTGTCCAGTGGATACTTACTGCAAAGCTTTCTGCCTTCCCATGTGTACAACCATTGCACTTGGCAGCCACCTACACCAAAATCTCTTTGGGTGGTGATAGTATGAACCTGGCACAGTTGTGGCTCGGCAAGGCACAGGCAGCTTGCGAGCTCCTTGGCAGAGCTGGAGGGCAGCCTTCCTGCAGGAGGGATGAGAAGCACCAGCAAATATGCTGCATAGAGAGAGAATTAACTCCACTCTGGAAGACGCAGAGTTGAAGGTACAGGTACCTGACCACTGTGGCAGGAACTGCCACTGGAAATACTTGTCCACTAACCAATTTCCTGAGGAGCACAGCAGAAGGAGAGGAAGAAAAAGCAGGAGTTATCATATCAGACTGCTCTGAAGGCAGATGTTTATTCTAGGCTGCTTCTGCGTACATAAAACAGGCAAAACAAAAAAGGCTTTTATTTGGTTAACACACTAAAAAGAGGATGCTTTTATTCTTTGAGATTTTACGATGTTAATCCTGCAAGAATTGCTGGACTGGAGCTATTTATCATCTGGCACTCTATACTTTGTTTCCATAGAAGGAAATGAAAAAGGCCAGGAAGGTTCAGCCAATTTGTCTTTTAATACTCTTTATTGGCTCATTAATGATTAATTCTTTTAAACACTCTGCCCTAGATCCTAAATTCACAATGGCTCAATATAGATGAAAGATTTCAAATCCCCATCTCTCCTCCCTCTTCGCTCCGCTTCCTGAGCCTATGTGCAAAAAAATATCTGCCACTGCTGAGCATACTGCTGTCAGAGGAAATCATCCAGGACAGACGAACATCTTTGGGAGATTAAGCAGTGCAAAAGATGAAACAAGCAAAAGATCACAACCCAAGACAGTCCTGAAGAGCCACAAGCAGTAAAAGACCCACTCAATAACGAGAATAGCCACCACTGCTCAGCCGCTAAGGCTACAACTCATTTATGCCTGGCACTGCACTACTGCAGTACTGCAGCATTCAACTGTGTTCAGTGATCGAATTCTTTTGGAAGGAATATGGATTTATTTCTTCAGCATATTATTAAAAGCAGAAAATATTACTGTTCCACAATCAGAAATCAAAGAACAGTCTTAGAAATACCATGTAACAAGAACATTATTCATTTGAACATTTCCTTTGGATTAAAGAAAGCTACAGCCCTGATCACAGTGATCTTTACAGTGTTCACTGCAATTTAGTAACAATGCATTCATCAATACACTCTTATGAGCTATAACATGCATAAGAACATTCTGCCTACATCAAATTTTTTCCAGGATTTCAATCAATTTCTTCACAGTCTTCCCTGAAGCCACAAATGAGTCAGGTGAATAGGACAGGGAGTCTCTGATCCTTCTCCCAGCACAACTATCAGCACACTGTTTGTGGCCAATCCACTTACCCATTTTGCACCTCACTTCTCTTTACTGAGAAGTAAGCAAATAAAAAGCCACCTTCACAGTGTGCTTTGAGATCTCTGGAGGAGTGATGCTTTTGCTGTTCAGGATTTTTACTAAGCTGCTTACGCGCTGTTACGAGCTGTTGCAGTTCAAAGCAAAGATGACTGTGTTTCAGTGATCCTGGGTGAAAAGCACAATATAAATACCTATCTTTACTGTTAAATTCATTAAACAGACCTACAGAAATCAAGTAATAAAATTAACTGGATGAACTAATAGCAGTGCATCATCAAATAATCATATCACATGTAACACAGCACTTGCCACGGAGAGAGAAATGGAGCATCCATAGTAAGCCTATTTGAGCAATACCACCTGCAGATGCATATTCCTTGTTTGGCACATTCGTGTTCATACTGCTACAGAGCAAGAGTGTGCCATGGACACAGCAAACATGGGATTAGGAGCTGTCAGAAGGTGGAGAAGGATCAGCATAAAGACTGATTTCTACCAGGTGAATACATTAGCACAGAACTCATTTACTCGAATTGGCTGATATGACAGTACTTAAAAACTACTTTATACAGAGGATAGGAACGAAGTTAATCTACAATTGTAATCACAGTTGCATAGATTTTTAAAAGCCTCTTGGATAACAGGACACAAAGCCTCTGCCTGCTGGTCACCTGCTCCACTACAACTTACACCTGCAGTGCTGCCAGCCTTTGTCCGTAACACCTTCAGTGAATGGAGATAAACATCACTACACTAGGAATTAAAACGAGAGGGGTGATTTCCCCTGAGCACCACTGCTAACAAGGATGTCTATCAGAAACTCCAGAGGGAGGGCAAGGACTCTATTGAAAAAATAAACTGGATTATCCTCCCTCCCATACTCAGCGAGCAAGGATGTGGGCAGTGGCACTGGCATTGTCCTGCCAGTATTGCAGGAGTCTCAAGAGAAACCTTAGTCATTGAGATTGTCAATCCAAGTACTTCCAAGCCCCAAAATCATGTTTAAAAAGAGATTTGCAAGACTGAGGCAGTAAAATACAGCATCTTCAGACAGGTGCAAGTACCTGTGCCTTCTGGTAACAGCCACTTTGTAATTAATGAACCTTAATGTTTTGCTATTAGTTCTGTATTTTGAAACACCTAAGTCTGTTAGTAAGATTTCATTAAACAATATACAATCTTTAATTAAAGGTCATTACCATCATTACCTATAATTACCTAATTTGAAACTTAAAATTTTACAGATAAGGCATTCACGAGAAAAAAGTATTCAAGCCTGCAATAGGTTCTTTTTACAGATCCAGCTGGATTTCCACAGCTTTAGAGTTGGTGAAGTTAATGTACAGAAGGAAAAGGGCAATAGCAAATCAGTAACATTTTACACATCTCATTCATTAGCATAAATAATCATATAACATCTCCAATATATGCAAAAGCTTTAGTGAATGCATATTTACCTCTAAGTACCCTTGACAAGACTGTAGCTCGACCGTTAATCCCAAATGAAGAGAATCATATGTAAACATGTACATTTCCATGCAATGCAATTAACTCAAGTGATGTATTTATCTGAATCATCGCAGCTTCTTTTAATTAAAACAAAACCAAACAAACAAACAAAAAAGACAAACAAAAACCCACCACAAACAAACCAAAAACCCCACCATATTAACAACCAAACAACAAGCCTTGCCACAAAAAAAACCACCAAAACAAAACAACACAACAACAAAAGCCCCAAAGAACATTATTTCCCTAGAGAGACTAATTTTAGCCTAAGGACACTGACACCACAGTTTACCATGAACACTTTACCATTGACCACAGTTAACCATTGTCAGTTTACCACTGACACCACTCTACAGTTTACTCAGAAAGCTAAAAGCTTGGGTACCACAGTCAGGAAGGTTACTCTCAACCTCAAAGATAATGCAGATCTGAGGGGATTTAACTCTTGAGGAGCTGAATACTGTTAATTAGAACATTATCTAGTCAGCATTGCCAAAAATGCATTTGCCACGATGAGATGCTGGGCAGTCTGCACTCAGGTACAGTGCTTCAAACACTTTCCCACTGTCAATAACCATAAGCAAACCTGTGCAAGAAAAAAAAAAAAGAGTTGCTTGAATGTTTTTATAGCTCTGTCATCACACAGATGATCACTACTGTTGGAAATGCCTCTAGAGGTTAACAGCCCCCAACAATTCACTAGTTCTGCTTTTTCACTTCCTTCCTCCTCCCCTCCTACTATGTTGTGATTCTCATTGCTCTCAGACTGGAAAGGCTGGAAACTCTGACCAAAATTACTGGGTCTTGTGCTGGTCCAGGGAACCAGAAGGCAGCCAGTAGGCACAGTGGCCTCTGTCCAGGAGCTGGCCAGTTCTACCCCACTGAGCAGGTGCAGGACTGCCCCACACCACACCTCATGCATCATGGGATCTTTAAAGTCTTAGGTCACACTTTTCTTCCCATTCTCACCACTACAGACATGGGCTGGCAAGGCTGTAGCAAAGCACACTAAAAACTTTACCAGCGTTCATGGATATACCAAATACCAGGCTCCAATACTTCTCAAAAAGTAGCAGACATTTAGGTCTTCAACATTACGGATTATAACGAGTTTTGGAGCAATCTGCTTTGTCTGATAAACTCTGTAATACCCTGCAGAAGCAGATAGTGCCTTACACTGTTTTGTTTGCATCTTAAACTTCTCAATCAGCCAGGAGATAGGTGGGGGGTATTGTGCCTTTTTTTTTTTTTTGAAGGTACAGTTTTACTTTCTATGGTTGCACAAGAAATGTATTTAAAGGCCTCTGACAGGGACATGACATACTTTTGTTGCTCCCCGTGCCTTACTTTCCCAGCATATCCATGGCTGATAGAGGTGCCAAGTGTTATCATACTTTGCTGTAGCTACAGGCCGCTTGTGAACACATTTTTGTACATTTTGGTGTTGTATTGCGTTTTTTTAGTGTTTTTTTTCTGGTTTGGTTTTCATGTTGTTGCTTGCTTTGGGTTTGTTTTTTTAGAAATAATATTAGGTCATTTTCTTTCCCTGTACAATAGAAGATTTTCAAGACCATCCATTTCTTTTTTACTAAGCATTCCAAGGGCATGAAAGTTGAGATATTCCCTGCAAGTCACTTCACTTAGGCCTTTCTATTTAATAGTTCACAGACTGCCTTGGAGACCCAGGGGGCAAGAAAAGTCCTGAAGGAGAGATCCCCTGAAAACATCACCATGTCACGTTTACTGCTCTGTGCTGATCACTGTGAGGGCTGTGCAATCCAGAAGTTCCCTGGGGACCCCACAGCCACTGTAGCCTCAGCAACCACACACAATATAAAGCACGTGCAAGCATCCTGCAGCTCCTGTTCATACACATCTTTTCATCCAACTTTTCCAAAGCTTCTTGCCTCATCAGCCCAGGGAAACTTCAGGGATTCCAGAGCTGCCAGATTTGTTTTGGTCATTACCAGCACAAGGGGCTCAGGCACACCAGGAAGGTGATGGAGCAACAGCTCCTGGTTGCAGGCAAAGATTCAAATTGCTCTGAAGTGCTTCAAGTGCCACAACTGCCCTCCTGCCTGCTCTGCTCCTGATTACACACACACAAATCCCACAGGGCCCAGTTCCTCTCACACACACACAAAAGACTCTGCCCTCTGTGCTATTTTAAGCAAGTGCATAGTCCAACTGACTTCAGAGGCTCTCGTCAGTGCTGAGCTGGACATATGCTTAAATACTTCCCTGAATTAATGCCAGATACTACTTCACCCGCACCAAGCCCTCTGCTCTCCTCCCATGTCCTCCCACACTCCCTCTCCTCCCTGAGGTGCTCAGAGCCTGCTCTGTCAGGGTGCTCCTGCAGCACAGGGACAAAGGTGTCCAGGCGGATTATGCTCAGGAAAACTGTAATCCTGGTCCAAGCACACGCACAACCTGAAGCATGCCTGAGACAGATCTCATAGTCCCAGCCTCTTCACCAGCCTCTTCACATTTCCACACAGATCAGAATCTCTTCTTGTGTTTGAAAACATGGCATTTCCTCCCATAGCATTTTACCCCCTGAAAGCAAACACCTGAACTTTAGCCTGGCACAAATGAACCTCTTAAAACTGTTTCATATGTCAGCTCAAGAAACACCCTTTTAGTTTAACTCTCGCTTGGCTGGAGCGGCACAAACACATGGTAAGTGCTAGATCAGACCCTGCCCTCACTCCACAGGAACTGAGGAGTAACATCACTTAAATAATCTGGTCCATAGAGATGGTGGCAGAATTCATAACTATGTGTCCATGTTTGGTGAGAACAGAGCTGGTTCTGTTCAGTGATTTTACTTTTGAGTTCAGTTCTTCTAATAGCACTTTCTGAAGTTAGCAGCCTGTTTTCACAGGCACTATCTGCTGCCAGCAGNTGCCAGCTGCAGACAGAGGTACATCCCACTGCTCCCCCAGTTTGTTGTTTTGTTGTTTTTTTTTAAAGTCAGTAAACTGTAAGCCACAGGGGCCTTCTGAAGTGCAGAGGGAAACCTATGCCTGCCTGCCTTTGGATTCATTAACTACTTTCCTTAGCGTATTCTGGGGAGTTGAAAAGGCACCCAAGATAAATAGCTTGTAATCATCTGATATCTTCATGTGACCTGCTCTCTGCAATTTGCATTGGCTTTGAGTTTCCAAATGAAGAAGTTGGACAAAATAGTGCTAGGATTAATTTTAGCCTCCTCCTCAAGATGACTTGCTGATACCAGAATAAGGCTATAATACTTGACAGAGCAGAATATTTTCCTTGCCAGCATAATCTGTCTCAGGCTTCTCAGGACCGAAATAAAGTGCACAAAACCAATTCCAAGCAAACAAGTGTTGTGAGCTGTCGGAGCAGAGACAGAATTAAAATAGCATCATTCTTCCCAGTTTGCAAAGCAGGATACACAGCGTGCACCTGCAGTGCAGCCTGCACAGCGCAAACCCGAACACGACAACAGCTCCTTTCAATGAAACGTTCACGGAAGCTTGTCAAAAAGAACGGACCAAACACAGTTTTGTTATGTTGATAGAATGCATTTCTCTAGTTTTTAACCTCCGAGTACCTGCAGTAATAGCCTAAGTGTAGGAAGCTTTAGTACTACAAGGAATGAGGGCATTTGTACAGCAGTGGCCTATTGTGGCTTAGACCCAGCCAGCAACTGTGCACCACTCGGCCACTAGCTCACTCCTCCTGGCCAGCTCCCCTAGTTATATGCTGGGATGTCACATGCAATCCAATATCCCCTCGGCGAGCTCAGGTCAGCTGTCCTGGATGTGTGCCCCCCAGCTTCTTGTGAAAATTAACTCCAGCCAAACCCAGGACACAGCCTTGCACCCTTCTGTCCAGAGCACTACAAGCTGCTCTCGCAGGGCACAATGGTCAATTCATTTCAGCATATACTCCACAGGAGAGTTAACACAACTTCAAGACTGTACTACCTTGATTTTTCAGAGATGTTTGATGAGGACAGCTCTAGAGAAGGTAATCAAGCCTTTCTGTATCTCTACCATACAGAAAAGGAGCACAGTTCTGCCCTCCCTTAGACATTACCAGCCTGCCCGTAGCCCCTGAACATGCTCATTTTGAGTTATAGGCAGGCAACTTTCACAACAAGCTCATGCTTCAATGACTTTCAGTGCCCCTGTCAGGTAAATACTATCAGGTACATTTGTAAAGAGATTTTTTTTTTTTACAATTGTCAGGGAAAAAAAAACAAACTAATTTACTGTGGTAGCAGGGTCATGTTATTCTGGCATTTTAACAAAAAACTGAAGGACTGAAAAGCACTGAAAATCAAGGTTGCTGAGACAAGAGATGAACAAGGGATGAGGATGTTTTTGAGAGCATCCAAACTGCACTGAGAATGAGGAGTCTGAAAACTGAATTAAGTAACTGCCACAGAGCTGAGACTGAGGGTTTGGTACGTGCCAAAGTCATCGCCTCAGCTCACAGGGAAGCAAGTGCACGCTGTGGTAGCGGCAGTGAACTGTTCACTCTTCATTCACATGGCATCCTGACCTTTTCCTGTTCGCTACAAATCAACACACAGGAAAACACCTCTTGCAACTTTTCCTTTCTGCTGCCGAAATAGGAATTAACTTACTTGTGTCCAATCTACACACAAGAAATGACACCTCTGTCTCCACTTCCACAGCCATACTGCCTGCGAAGTTCTGTGTAGGAAGAAATTTTAGACACTTTGGGGAGCTATTTAAATATCTGATCACTCAGTAAGAGCTATTGACGTGCAGGTTGTGTGAAAAAATTAAGACATATTTACTGTGCACATCACAAGACATTTACAAGCAAGTGAACTCAAGGGTGTGTACATACTTCTGTCCAGAGAGTCCCAGGGAAAAAATATAAAACAAGACTAAGTAGTGCCTGAAGAAAAACACTCAATCATGTTCTAATACTTAGATTATTAATAAACTTTACTGTTGTATTTTGCATGAGCTACACCATAAATGAATTACAGTAGAAGCTAATGCAAATCATGGCTATATTTGTTACACTAACTTTATCTGGCTGTGGATAACTGCTTGACGTTACCAAGGCACAGCTGCTGACTTGTAAGTGGACTTCAGGAGATTATTTTTTGAACTGCTTTGCTCTAATGAGACTTTCCAACACAACTACAGCTTCAGCACTTGAGAGAGAATGAAGGGGGATGAAAGCTGGGCCACAAAGATACAGGAGCAGAAGAACATGCCAGCTCAACACCAGCAGATTTCTGGTTTACCAACTATGTGTACAAAGAGTAAAAAAATAGCTGATGAAATCAGCAGATGAATTCAAGGGACAGATATGTCAATGGCCTGGGAAGACTTGGCACGATGCCTTGGAAAGCTGTGGAAGGGGTGGGGAAAATGAAGCCATGAAGAACAGAGAAAATGCAAATCAGCCTTGTGGGAAGAGATGAACAAGACTGCTGGAGAGCATGAAAGCCACCAGAGCAAGGAGATGAAAACACTGTCACAACCAAAACCAACAGAAATCAGCAACACAAGCACATGTTAACATCAAAACCAGACAAATAGCATTAGCTAAAAATGCCATGTTTGGGCTAGGCAAGGGCAGCAAGGGGGGGGACTTTCTTGGGAGTAGTCCTGCTTACAAGCTCACAGCAGCTGGTCCTCTCTGGTGACGCAGCTCCTCGAGTAGCCCCAAAGGAGCCGTGATGGCATCTCACACCCCTGCTGGTGCCAAAACCATGACATTCGACATCACCTCTTCTCCACCAGGCCAGCAACCCCTCACTGGGTACGCAGCCCTGGGGACAGGTGAAGGACAGCCACTCTGGGGCCTTACAGCTGCAATCCCAGCCAGTTTCACCAGCAGCTTCTCCCCATCGCTCGCAGCCCATGAGGCTGCATACTGTAAGGCACAGTCGTGTCATTTCAGGCCAGACTGAATAAAAGACCTTGACTGTAATCCTAGACTTTTACAATCAACAGCACCCATCTTCAGAAGTGCCAAGGTTTCATCCATGACATTCAGATGGCCCTGAAGCCCTGCAGCCCATCTCCCAGGAACAGCAGAAACAGCACTGCTGGTTCTTCAGAGGAAATACACAAAAGTCCGACTGCTTCTGACCAACAGTATCACATGCTTACTTAAAAGCTGCTACAAATGTGGTCTGGGTTTTAGAGGAGTTTTGTTTTGTTGTTGTTATGGTTATTTTTGTTATTTTCTTTGTTTGCTTGTTTTTAAACTCATATTTTTGATACCTGAAGTTCATTAGAAAGTATTTTATGAATTAAAAAGAAATCCAGACAGAAGTAAGATGATCTTTGTAAAGCTTAAAGAAAATACAGTGTGCACTAGTTTATTTTTAATGTGGATTTTGTATATTTATGGATTGAGAAAAAAAGCAAAGTGGTGTTTGAGCAGCTATAATCTGTCCCAATACAAAGAACTTGTGAAATGGTAAAAAGAAATAGGGGGAAAAGGATGGAATCTCTTCATTTTATAAATATAGCAAATAAAGATAGAGAAATGTAAATGAGGAGTTCTTGAGTATATAGAATAGTGGCCCAATTGCTACATGAAAGCACTTTTGCATATGCTGCAGCAGATGACAAATACTAAACAAACACGTGCCTTTGCTTTGCCTATGGGACATAATTTGTCTCAAAAAAAAAATTAAACCCCGCGATTTATGAGAAGCCATTAAAAATTTAAGTTGCAAAATATTAAGCGATGAATACTGCCATATCAATAGCAATTGCATGGTTTGTTTCAGTGCGTTAAAGAATACAAATTAACATAGCTAATAAAAACCAGGCCAATACTGCCTCTTATTTTCATTCCTCATATATGGAAATAAAACCAAAGTTACGAAGGTTAAGGAATTTACCAAATAAAGTGAGGCAAATATGATGTAGCTCTCCTACAAAAGAAAGCCTGTCAGGCTATTGTTTCCCTAACCAATTAATCACATCAGGAGAACACCACATGAGCTCTTAAGAGTTTTCAGCACTAGAGATTGAACACCAAATTCAATTAACTCTCCTGAGTTTCTGGTAGCAGGGTAGGAGGTATAATTTTGCACAGCACAGTGTAATTCTGCCCTGATATTATAAACATACTTTTAAAAAACAACCAAAAAAACAACAAAAAAAAAACGGTGAAGTAAACTATCAATTTTCATGACATTTAGTTCTTATTACTCCTTTCAAAGTATTTATTCTCTTCTGAAGTTAGTTATGCGTGGGAGAACTTAAATTAAAATAAACTGGCAGACCTATAAATCATACCTTGCTTTACATATCCCCTCATCAGAAGCAACCAGTCTGCTACTTAATTTACAATCAACTAATTGCTAGTGAAATCCATTATGACAAAGTATGCAGAGAATAAATGTGAAAACTAAAATTTTAATAAAATCTGAGTTCAGTAAGAGCTGTCAAAATAGGAGCTGTCTGGATTTTTTTTCAAATACAATAATTTAAGCATATTTCAAAACCTACATTTTTTTTCACCTTTAAAACTACAAAACTGAGATGTTCAGCTGGCTTTTCTTATTATTATGCTCAGCAATTACAAAAATCTGAAAAAAATATATTTCCATAGTTGTAAAAATAAGTCATGCAAATCAGATAATTCACCTATGCAAAACTTCCAAGACTTCTCTCATCTTGAAGTGTCCTGTATTTAAAATTATTTGTGGGAAATCATATGCAGAATTCCACCATAAACAAATATTAGAACGAGAGAGAAAAACCCCAACAAATTCAAATATTGTAATATTGACAGAACATATACACAGCTATCTCACCAGCAGACTGATTCAATTACAGAATAAAAACTTACTGAAAATGGCCAATTCCCTTCAGCTTTTACTTACTGAATGTTTGAAAACATCTTGTCATAAGCGAGATGCAAACCAAGAATTCATCACACAAATTCAATTAATAACTTTGAATGTGTGACACTTTTTTCCCTGCAAGCAGTTTATTTTCCCAGTGGTTAAATAAACCCTACTTTTATAAAGCATGCAATTCATTTGTTCGGTTTGTGTCATCTAAAGGCACACAAAGAAGGGAGAGAAGTTTCATTATAAACCCAGTCTGTTACTGGTGCCAACCTAGACCAACTTTTCAAAATCTCAGAGCTTTTAAATACCACTTAATTAGGCCTACAAACACTTGGTTATCAATTTTAATTGGATCACTCACAGCATCTCCCTGAAACCATTTCTTCCTCTATGTTCACCTGATCCCAGACCAGTGAAAATAGGATATACGTGTTTATTATTGGGTAATGAAATTAAAGAAAATCTCACCTGGGATTGGGCATTCGATAAATAACATACATTTATAGATATGGTATCATTAAAATTAACTGTACTCTAAGCTCAATAACTGTGATTTTTGATGTTTTTATTAACCAAACTATTGAACACATTTTCCAGGCTCTTGACAAAAGGTCATTTCATTAGTAGTGAACTCCAGCTTCAAGAACACTTGACACAGTGTTAAACTGCTCCAGTGCCAAATAACAGCTCCAAGCCTCAGAGGGGAGGAAA
>VWZY01006921.1:66283-78792 GCA_013399075.1 Chloroceryle aenea
TTCTTAAAAAAAAAAAAAAAAGAAAAAGAGAACACTATTTAGACAAATAGTTTTACAGTAGACTCTTCTTCCTCCAAAAGGTTTTTACATTTTTCTGCCCTGTGCAAACTGCCTGTCATGAGCATAACAGAAGTTCGGGATAAAGTGACAACTCTCCTGTAACATTAACGTGCAGCAGAAAGGGACACGACTGCTGTGGAGCAAGGGGCTGAGCTGCACCAGTTCATTTACCTTATGACCTACAAGAAATCTTACACAATAACAGTACAGTCTCTAAACTTGTGCTTAGAGAGTATCATAACATGACATAACTGCATCCCAGTTTCTCCTAGACCCACAAGAAGACCACCAATATACCTACGTGTATGTGGCAAAGTGACTGCGTTGGCTGGTGCAGGAACTCAAGGAAGGCACCGGCAGGGACACAGCCTGGACCTGGAAGGCTCCCTTCTCCTCAGATGCAGTGGGCTTTCCTTGACATTGTATGCCAGGCACTTACAGGAATCTTGGCTGCACTGCCAATGATGTTTCAAGATGTGCTTCAAAGCATACTTTTCCCACTTGATTTGCGAATGCAGCACCCTTATTTACTACCCAATGAACCTCCAGTGCATAGCTTCCCGACCACGGGACTAAGCTCTAACATCTCCTTCTTAACCAGACATCTCCCTTGATGAGGGGGCAGCCATGCATTTCATCCTATAGCCGCTCATGTACTTCTGTCACCTGTGGACAAAAAGATGGCAGTTTCTGAACTGTTTCTGATGCTTCAGAATATCCCAAAATCTGTCTGCACTCACTACAAGCTAGAGATGAAGAGATAAGATGATGTGATCCCTACTGAGTACACTCAAATACAGAAAACTGCAGTGAGTATGGTGCTTCCAGTTAAACCCACCCTGAGATCCCCTGTTCTAAAAGATGTTCTTAGACTGTCCCCAAGTCTTGGAAGAGCAGTAAGGTTTTCCAGAAATCCTCAAACTGAGGAATGTGGCAATCCACTGCAAGTGAGAACAGACACCAAGGTGTTTTCAGGAAAAAGAGGTAAAGACTTTAAAAATGAAACAGCTACATTTGGCCAACAGTGAGAAGTAATGCAGAAGGCCAAGGGGAAGGAATACAGAAGATCTATGTATTTTAAGGGTATTTGAAGAGTAAAAAAGGTAAAAATAATTTTTAAAAGTAATTTTCACATTAAATACCACCAGGCACAACCACTAAGGAAAAATGTTTCCTAGCTCTTCCCCCTGCTTTCCCAGCCAAAGCTGATGTAATAAGATGACACGCCCCCCTCCCCCCCCATGACATTCTTCTTAGCTTTACTGCAGTCTTGAGACTTCTAAAAAAAAAATATATATATATGTACATATTTTAATTTCTTTTTCAATGTCAAATAACTGATTTCAAGAACATTTCCCACAGCAATCCATACATTCCCTGGCTTTCTATTTTTAAATGTGTGATAGCTCACAGCTCTTTGAGGCTGCAGTATACATTATACTGCAAAATTACCATGTCAACAAATAACTTTACTTGTAAACAGCGCTTTTTTGTGAGCTGGCAGATGTCTGCTAAATTACGCTTTCACTCATCGAGATGTTCATTAGAGAAAAGATATCAGTAAGATACAACTCTCTGGTGCAGCAAGCAGCAACAAAAGACTTGATGGAAAATGACTACCCCAAAATACTCGTATCTCAGCAGTAGAAGACAGTTCTGAGAACTGGTGTGCAAGGCAAGGGATCTCAGGCCCTTGATGAGAGCAGTTGTTTGATAAATTCTTCACAAAGGGGACAGTAATTCAAAACCAATCAATAACTAGGTGCCAAATTCTCAGAAAGCGAGTCCTGGAGCGCCCACATACAAGCATGTAGATACGTGCTGTTATACTTGCACTGAGGCTGCAAATGCAAACTGCACTGGAATTCGTACCTTTGTAGGTGTGTAGAGGTCAAATGGTGCCAAAATGCCAGGTTGCTCAGCCCAGCCATGTTCACAGCTCCTGCCCATCAACTGACTCTGGAGAGAACATGACACTCAGCTGACTTTCCAGACAGGCAGACTGCAAACTCTCTGCTCCTCTGTCCCTTCTTGCCACGTGTCTCACCCATCTCAAAGCGTCCCCAGAGCTTGGTCTCCCCAGGCAAGCTGAACACTTTGAGGGGTCACACCAAGAGACCCCATTTAGGGATGCTCCAGGACCACCCAACTACCTGCCCTGGCATCACATTCACCTAACGTGAATGCAGCTCTGCCTCGGTGCAATGGCTAAAATGGGAAGGACTCAGTTTCTTTCCTCCAGCTAAAATGAATCAAGCAGTAACTTATTTATTAGTGGGATAATTCAAGCCACTACCTGAAGAGCCGCAGTTGAAAGTGATCCCTAGTACGTCAGTTTTCCTTCTGTTTTCAAAGCTCTGCTTCACAAAACACACAAACAGGTTTTAAAAGGAGACTATGTAGGTGCACACACCCAACTTTAACCCTCAGCACCTGAGGAAAGGATCAAATCCAGAAACTGCCAAAGTGAAAGGAAGGCATCTTACTCCTCCTGAAACAGAAATGAATGCGCCCGTTGTTTGTGCCAAGGAAAACTCGATCCTCTGGTGGGGAGCCTGTTCTAGGCAGGAGTAAGATGCTGGTGTTCACGGGCATAATTCCTGATTCTGGAGATAAAGCTGGAGGAGGCGGCACAGACATGTAACTGTTGTGCTGAGAGCACCTGGGCTCCAGGGGACAACAGATGCTGAGCTCTGTAAGGCTCCCCACAGTTCTCCACACAGGATGCCATGATAGAGCCTTCTAAAGAACACTCATTTCTCCTTTGTCTCACAGGGACATGAAGAGATGGGAGGAAAAAGAGTGAGTTTTCCCATGGCCACAACTTGACAACCCTGGCAGCTGTGCAACACCCCGATGGTCCTCCAACCCCACTGCAATGTGCATAACATGCTCCTCATCTCTGATGCTTTTTACCCAAGGCCATACAAAGTAAATAAGAAAGCATTTGGTCCCCACAAATGCTTGATCATGCCATGTCCCTTGAAGGCAAGTTATTCAAGAAAGGTTTCACTGACTGCATCACCAGCAGCTCAGCAGAGTAAATGTACAAGGAATTTCTCCTGGTGCAAACAAGAGGAGGAGAATAAAAACAAGCCCAAACTTCAAAAATATTATTATGAACTGTCACAAACAGGTACCAATAACACCCATGGGAACAAAGGTGGGCATATGAGGGGCAGGTCAGAACACATCTACGTCCTGGTCTCACCACCATAAACCAAGAGGCTAGGAGGAAGATGCTTGCTGTAAATGGCAGGAAAGGGGGTGATGAGGCCATTCAAATGAAGGAAAAGCTACAGTTACTGCAAGCAGTGCCAAAAGGAGCACAAGTAACTAAAACTGTATGACCTTTTTATGTTTTAAGCACACACATTGCAATACAAGATTAATTAAAAGGATCCATTTTCATTATCTGCAGGATCTGTTCACTCCTGTGTTATCGTGACTATGTACAGCATATGCAGAAGAGATTAACTGCATATGAAAACTAACCATGGAAGACTAAGACTAAAGTGAATCAAATAGATATGTTGTACAGCTTTGACAACATGACTGAAAAGCTAAACCAGACAGGTGACCATAGAGACCAGCCTAGAAAAGAAGATAGTCTTACACTAAAAAAAATAAATCAGCCTCACCATGGACACTTAAGTTCTTTATGGACTCAACAGCAGCCGTGCAAATGTAGTACTAAAAAAAAAATAGAGAAGGGATATGAATTCAGAAACACAAATGCAAGAAAGGCACCGTTCCAAACAGAAATTCTCATAAAACTGGAAACCATTAAATGGAAGCTGAAAAAGTTTGTTCATGTCACAGGAATCCAGATCTTGCAACAAACAGTAAAATTTAATATCCTTCTACTTATAGCCTTCTGTGAAACCTGTGTTGTGCAACAAGAAGCCCAATCCAATATCCTTCTATTGAAGCAACAAATGAAATCCTCATGTACCAAGAGGACAAAGCAGCTTTCTGCACTCAGCAACAGCTCCCCTCAATTTGCATTTAAAATTCTCTAATCTAAGTATGATCTGAGTGTAACGCCCGAAGCAATCAAACCTCAGATATTTTGATATTATTTTCCAAGTGAACAGGAAAAAAGCACACACATACAGGAGAGGGATGCCACCTTCAACTAACAATTATGGAGCTAACTTGAAAACAAGGACAAGGATGAGATCCACCAATGGGACTGAAGTGCCTGATTCAATCACGCAGTAATCCTATAATGCCTTGGAAGGGGAAAAACACATTAAGTGTCAGAAGGTAAATGGTAAATCACTTTACAGTTAGCAGAAACAGGGACAGCTGATATAAAACTTCACTAGTTTATAAAGTTTACATTATTTAGCCATATTAAATGCAGTCCAGCAGCAGTCCATCTTCAGCTTCCACAGACCAGCTTGATGAAGTATATACACAATAATGTCCTTACAGAAAGGAGACAGGGGTCCTTACTGAAAAACCACAAGCAAGAGTTGTATTTTAGATGGACCTTTTTACAGCAAGACTCCTTCAGAACATTTTTTTGTTGTGCCTTTTTCTTTTTTCCCTGCTATTGTTTTGATGTTTGATTTTGTAGGTTTCTTGTTTGGTTTTTTTTTTTAATTATGGAGTGAGACCTAAAATTTCTTAGCAATGATTATAGGTATATGACCTTGAGTGTATAATGTATCTGTAAGATTTCTCTCCTATGAAGAAAGGCTGAGAGAACTGGGGCTGCTTTGTCTTGAGATGAGAAGACAGAGGGGATCTTATTAATGTCTATAAATACCCGAGAGGTGGGTTTCAAGTGGAAGGGGCCAGTCTCTTTTCTGTTGTGCCCAGTAATAGGACAAGTAATAATGGGTATAAGCTGGAATACAAGAAGTTCATCTCAACATGAGGAGAAACTTCTTTACTGTGGGGGTGACGGAGCCTGGTCCAGGCTGCCCAGGGAGGTTTTGGAGTCTCCTCTGGAGACTTTTAAAGCCAGCCTGGATGTGTTCCTGTGTGACCTACCTTAGGTGATCCTGCTCTGGCAGAGGGATTGGATTAGATGATCCCTAGAGGTCCCTTCCAACCCCAAACATTCTATGATTCATGTGTTAATGCTGCTTTGAAACTCAACAGGTGAAACCTACAAACCAGAAAAACTTCATTCAGCAATTTTTGCCTCCATGCTCAGCTCCAATCTTCCTCATTAAGGCTTGGATAGGTTTCACTAATATTTTATGGGTGTACAATACAGTATCAACACAGTCCTTGGAGCATAGAGGGTCTGATTCAAAATCCACTAGCCCCTCTTCCAAAATCCACTGATCTCACTCAAGGGAGGTAGAATCCAATGAGCAAGGAGAGCATCAGCACTGTTTCAGGAGGGGAATTCTCCACTGACATGATGAGAAAAGTAGTCATCATATTCAGGAATTCTTGAGTTTTACTCTGCTTCTACTCTACAGCTGTACAGCAAATGGGCTTTGTGCAAAGAACCAAAGGTTAAGCAGGCACCAAGGACCAATTACAACCTTAAATTCGCTGCTGGACAGCCCTGCAGAAAAGCACCAGGAAGAAATATCACCTTGCTGGCCCCTGTCAACAGGGTGATGCTCCAGCAGCTTCTGTCTGGGCAGCACAGAGGCAGTGCAGTCAGGCTGCCTGTCCCCATCCCATGCCAGCCCAAGTGGCTGGAAGAGGGGTCATGGCAGCTTTCCAATGATCCAGGTCCATCCCTGCTCCCCCAGCCCACTGCTCTGCAGCTTGACATTGCAGCAACATCTCCCAGCCTGTAAGTTCTAAACCCTTCTGCATAAGAAACTAACACCACAGCTCCTTCCCAAATGTATCTCTCTTGCAAGAAGTTAAAATCAAACAAAAAGTAGAGTCTTTTCACATTTTCTATTATTTTTTTCATGTTTAGCACAATTACCCCATCACCACAGATGTGGAGGTAGTAAGAGATGCCTTTGTAGGCATTTCACTGCCAAAAGTACAGTCACTTGATTTGAATCGGCCTTGCATCACCTTCTGCACATATGCTGGACTGGACTTCTCTACACCAGTAGAGTCTGCCTTAATCTCCAGTGCAGCTCCTCGACTCATGAAAATAATGATGACACCAAAGAGAATTGACACAATCTGGTTTATAACTATTAATACTTATGCTCAAAGTGCGTTCAAAGAATTTGGAGGGAAACCCAAACTTCTGATTTAACATTAGGATTTTGTCACTGCTAGCAAAGAGCTGCACAAAGCAAATGAGTTTCATTAAAAACCATGTGCTCATTCTTTTTTTTTTTTTTGACTAGTCACACCCTCTCATTCTTTTTATAAACAAGATTTCTCAAAGTTGCCAATAGCTGTTTCAGATATCTTTCTTTGCCGAATAAGCCTCCCAGTTTCTATATTCAGAGCACAACTGATGCAGAAGTCTCTTAACACCCACTAAACTTGAATAATTTATACTCTTACAGTCTTGTATGGCAAGATACAAAGTGACTTAATCATGAGGTATTCATAGCATTCTCCTCCACACAAGTATGAAACTCAGTAAAAAATATCATTCCAATACAAGTCCTCAGGCAGTATGTTCCACAGAGCAGCCTGACTTGAGTTTTCATTAAAAATTCAGAGCCATAGACAAATCAAATACTTCTGGTTTTGTGTGACTGCTTGCCTGGGCAGTTGGACAATTCATTATTAAGCACACTTCATTTCTGGATTAAGCTGAGAAAACAGGATAGGTTGCTTTAATATTAATTTATGTGTCTGCACAGTGCCTACTGTGTCTCAGAAAACTTTTCAAGCACAATTTGAACTTACAATTGTCTTTAACTGCCTTTGCATTTACAGTGAACACACCTACACCACAGCTATATTTCACTGCATGGATACTGCTTTCTAAAAAGGAAAACATGGCATGATAGCAGGACCCCTCTCTGTTTCTTTGCTTCATTTTTGTCCTGGTCATATTGTTTTACAAAAAAAAAACCAAAAAAAAACCCCAAACAACAATACAACAAAGCAACTTATCCTTTGCATAAACAAAGCAAGGAAATGTGTCCCTTATGTCCTGAGACAGAAGCTCCTGCAACAGTTTTGTAAGAGAACCACAGAAGTAATTCTATTGTTGGCCTCTCTGATCAGTTTTAGTTCTGGATAGAGAGCTTCCAAGAGAGAAGTAGGTGGTAGTACTCAAACACCACTGATATGCTGTGAAGGTTGGATGCCAAGTTGTCTTTGAGAAAAACTCCCTACAGAGATGTTTTGCTCCTTCAAACATTTTAAAGGTGTATGAAAATGAGATTAAACACATATATGTGATTACCTGTTACATAAGTAGCTTTTGAAAGCATGCTGAGTTTAATGATATCTCAGTTGAACAAAATGAAGCAAATCACTAATTACAGTTACCAAAAATATGAGAAAATGTTTTGGAATTAAGAATGAGTTTCTTGGGTTTTTGCAAGTTAAAAGTGGCTTCACCTGCATTATAATAACATATGTTTAACTAGCCCATTTTAAAAATGGCTATCAGTATCAAAGTGCCCCCCTTCCCACCACAATCCAACACACCACAAGCCTGACTAATTGCCCAACACATACATCTCAGTCAGGGCAGCCCAGTGGAGAAGACACTGGACTGAGAGACAGAGGACATGGAAGTAAAACCTCCTCTGTCAGGGCAAGGGTTCACTCTAGTCCATTTTGCAGCAGCAGCAGCAAGCACCAGGGGAGAGATACAAGCACTGAGGGTCTGTGAACTGATACCCTCCCCAGTGCCCAGCAATGGGCAGCTAATCATTTCCCTTGGCAGTTCTGTATCCTCTCATTTAACAGCCAACACCAGATCTGCTGCAACCAGCTACAGCTCACTTGGCCTTTTTTCTTCTTCTTCTCTCTCCCTCCCATTTCTTCTGTCCTATTTAAACTTACCTTTTTAAGGTGAGGACCGTCTCTTACCTTACTGCATTTGTGCAACACCTAGCTCAATATAGCCTTGACCTCAGCTAAGGCCTCCAGGAGTTATCTCTGGTAAGGTGTTCGTGTTAAGCGAGTTGAACAAGGGGCTGGATGCAAGCCCTGCTGTCAGGTAATCATTTCCTGGCAAGTGGCAAGGACCTGCAGTTTGCCATTCAAGTCACCAGGCCAGCCCAAACAGGGGAGTTACTCTCTCCTTTTTTATTAACTGCAATGAGAGGCTATTTGCATTTCAGTTCTGAATTACATGTACCCTTTGTGGTTTCCCAAAGCATGTTTTAGCATCTCCCTTTTGCTATGACATCTGTCAGCACATCTTCAATATTCCCTTAGAGCAGATACGTCTGTCGGTACTCAGACTAACATCAGGATTCCAACCACATTGACCAGATCTTTGGTGTGCGAGCAGTTCCATCAGTTACCCTGAAACTACCCTCACAGAAGAAGGTAAGAGCAACAGAATTTGGCTTCAAACGCATGAGTACTTGCTGGGTAGAAATTGTAAGGATTGACACTTAAGCGAATAAAATTATTCGCCTGACAATATCCCACTGAAAGCAAAGTAATCTAGGCTTTTATAAATGGAAAAGCTTTTAAGAAATCAGCTCTAATTGGCTGAACTCAGTTATACCACCGACTACTATGGAATAAAGCAAATCTCTGTGTCTTATTTTTAGCATCTGCTGCACTACAGAACAGTGTCTTTGACAAAAACCACTCTGCTCATCATCCCAAAGACCTTTCTCCTTCCACACAGTTAAAGCCACTCGGAGCTACCTGTTATCCTACATTAAGTCAATACCATAGCACACAAGTAACATAACAGAGTCAACAGCAAAAGGCAAACAGAATCCTGCTCTTCAAAGTTAAGAACAGAAGAGTGTAACATGGCACCTCCAAGCTTGGAGATCAAGAAGGAATGGACCAGCTCAACTTTTACAGAAGCTGAAATGAGCACAAAGTTAATGCTCCAAACCCCCCAGGATTATTAACCACCTGCTCACAAAGCAGCAGCACTTCCGTGTGATCCAGTTGCAGACACACCAGCAGTGGATTTGCTAATTAAGTAGCAATACATACACAAAAATTATAGCTATCACATCATCAGACAGTCTCCCCTAATTATTTCTAATCACAATTTTTACACATTAGCATGCAACACAAATGGCAAAGGACATTCTTACAGTTGTTCTTACCGATTTTCTCCACATGAATTCTCACTGTTCAGCGGAGAGCTCCAGTCAGTGCGAATGCAAGCGAGGGCTGAACGTTGTTACATAAACGCGGCCTTGAAGGCACTGATCCAAAAGGAAGCTTGTTTTATTTATTCAGTTTTATTGGGATGTGTGTTTATTGGAGAATATGAATTTCACTTATGTACATCCTGGCTGACTGGACTAGCAATGAGCTGTCAAATAATATCTATTGTGAAAATATTATGCTTATAAACTGGGGCATCTAATTGACCTTGATGCAGCCCCTTTTAGGGACTGGGACATCAGTCTAAACCCCAAGCAGACTCACTACCATTTTTTGCAAGGTTTCCTTGTACGTGCATTTCTGCAATAGTGCGAAACACAGTTCAAATGTTGAAGCCATCTAAAGATGAACTACACAAAAAAAGAAACATTCTGCTACCTACCCAAAAGCTGTTGGGTTAGTGTGAGAAAATCCCAATCACCAGCAGTTTATCCTGTTTTACATAAGATGATGATATTCTTGAAGTCTCGAGAACCCAAAGCGACAAAAGAAGTATTCAGAAAATGGGACATACTGACTTCTGTTACTACTAAAAGAAATTAACATCTAAGCACTTTGAGAGCATTGAGCCTGGTGAGAGATCCATACACATGTTTCCAATTAAACAGAAAATATTAACCTACAGTAGTCAACATAAGTACATGGACATGTCTGTCAGTCTCTGAGATACCAGATTTACCGAGCAACAGTCAGCCAAATCATTTAACTGAACATATTTTCCTGTTTTAATGCCAACACAAATGTATGCCAGCTTCTTATTAGAGCTTTATGAGACTTCAGAATATATCCATCACCTGTGCATTCTCCTCCATGGGTGTCATATCACCCCCCAGATCTGACAATAGTTAGGTATATGCCAGAGAGATTTCTCTTAAGAGCTATATCTATGTAGAAGAGAGATGTAGATCTACCTGTTTCACAGACCGACCAGGAGATGCAATGAACTCAGAAACAAGCCCTGTTTAAGCTTTTTTGGCTTTTACTGTGGGTAGGAATAATACAGAATCATAGAACCATCTAGGTTGGAAAAGACCTTTAAGACCACCCATTAACCCTACTCTACCAAGTTCACCACTAAGCCATATCCCCAGGCACCACATCTAGATGGCTTTTAAACACATCCGGGGGTGGTGGCTCAACCACCTCCCTGGGCAGCCCATTCCAATGTCTCCCAACCCTTTCAATGAAAACATTTTTCCTCCTGTCCAGTTTAAACCTCACCTGGTGCAGCTTGAGGCCATTCCCCTTTGTTCTGTCACTAGTTACTTGTGAGAAGAGAGCAGCGCCTGCCTCTCTACAGTGTCCTCTCAGGTAGTTGCCGAGAGCAATAAGGTCTCCACTCAGCCTCCTTTTCTTCAGACTAAACAGCCCCAGTTCCCTCATCTGCTCCTCACAAGCGTTGTTCTCCAGGCCCTTCACCAGCTTAGCTGCTCTTCTCTGGACCTGCTCCAGCACCTCGGTGTCTTTCTTGTATTGAGGTGCCCGAAAGTGAACACAGTACTCCAGGTGTGGCCTCACCAACGCTGAGTACAGAGAGACGATCACCTCCCTGGTCCTGCTGGCCATGCTATTTCCAATACAAGCCAGGATGCTGTTAGTCTTCTTGGCCACCTGGGCACACTGCTGGCTCATGTTCAGCCAGCTGTCAATCAGCACCCCCAGGTCCATTTCTGCCAAGCAGCTTTCTGGCCACTCCTCCCCAAGCCTGTAGCATTTCACGGGGTTGTTGTGACCCAAGTGCCCAAGGACATGGAACCTGGCCTTGTTGAAGTTCATACAATTAAGCTTGGCCCATCAATCCAGCCTGTCCAGGTCTCTCTGAAGAGCCTTCCTACTCTCAAGCAGATCAACATTCCCACTCAACTTGGTGTCATCTGCAGACTTACTTAGCGTGCTCCCAATCTCCTCATCAATATCACTGATAAATATGTTGAACAGAAATGGTCCCAATACTGACTGGGATGGAGATTCTCCCTGGTCCTCCTTTTGTTGCTAATGTATTTAGAAGCATTTTTAACTGTCTTTAACAGCAGTAGCCAGGTTGAGTTCTAGCTGGGCTTTGGCTCTCCTAATGTTGTCCCTGCACAGCCTCATTGCATCTTTGTAGCCCTCCTGAGTGGCCACCCCTTCTTCCAAAGCCACAAACTCTCCTCTTGTTCCTGAGCTCCAGCCAAAGCTCTCCATTCAGCCAGGCTGATCTTCCTCCCCACTGGCCCGTCTTTCAGCACACTGGGACAGCTGCTTCTTCTTGATTTCCTTCTCGAAATATGCCCAGCCTTCCAGAACTCCTTTACCCTTCAGGACAGCCTCCCAAGGGACTTTGTCAGTCAGTCTCCTGAAGAGGTCAAAGTCTGCCCTCTGGAAGTCCAAGGTGGTAGTTTACTGACCCTCCTCTTTGCCAGGTTTTCATGATGGCAGCTATGTCATAGTTTTCTCGCTGCACAATGGCCCATCACTGCCTATGTGAAAAATTATTAATGGGTAGTAGCCGAGGGCTGAACTAGGGTAGGAAGTTCTCTTTATGTCCTCAACCCTGGCCCCAGGAAGGCGCCAGACTTCCCGAAGATGCGGGTCTGGTCTGCAGACTGGGCCTTCAAAGGTGAGTCTCCTATGACGAGGACAAGTCTTTTTTATTTCCTGAAGTTGTTCTGACATGAGGCATAGTTCAGCTTGGCNCATCACTGCCTATGTGAAAAATTATTAATGGGTAGTAGCCGAGGGCTGAACTAGGGTAGGAAGTTCTCTTTATGTCCTCAACCCTGGCCCCAGGAAGGCACCAGACTTCCCGAAGATGCGGGTCTGGTCTGCAGACTGGGCCTTCAAAGGTGAGTCTCCTATGACGAGGACAAGTCGTTTTTATTTCCTGAAGTTGTTCTGACATGAGGCATAGTTCAGCTTGGCCTCGGTGACATCTCTAAGTGAGGTGATCCTTCATCCTTGTTATCTGATTCTCCCTGCAGAGCAGTGCATCCATTTTCCAAGGGTACCTGGGGAGGTGTGGTAGCTTCTGGGGTGACACGGCTGCCATATCTGTCAGGAATTTGCTGCCACTGCTCCTTTCCCTCCAAGTCATCATGTTCAGCAAGACAGAGGACAGGCAACCCTCTGTGTCCTGACCCTGTCTGACTGTCGGGCCCGTTTCAAGGCAGTCAGGGTCTGCCTCCACCCATCAATCAATCTCCCTCCCTCTCACACTCCCTGATACTCCTTCTCCCTTCCACTTCCTC
>VWZY01006921.1:89050-100831 GCA_013399075.1 Chloroceryle aenea
GGTGCGCATTTGCCAATAGGTTTGTCCCTGCTTTTCTTTTATTGTGCCAAATAGGCTTCCTGGAATTTTTATGTCCCTACCCACCAACTTAAAAGTCATTATCACTGCAAAGTCAGTTCTGTATAGGATCCTGTGCTTGAACACTTTACACAGTACTGATCATATCAAAAGCATTTTCCCTTTTAATGAACATATTTCAGCACCTCAAAGTCCTCTATCTCCAGCTTTGTCAAAATAGCTTCAGAAGAACTTCATAATTATGCTAAGTAGCAGAATCTAATAATCCATGGGCATATACAAAACAAAACAAAAAAAACAACCCAAAAAAAAAACCAACAAAACAAACTGAGCTATTAACCTTACGTACTTCTCAATGCAAAATAAAACAGATGTCTGTATATACTACTCCTTAGAAGTTGTATTACTTTTGCATAAAGATGTTAAAGCAAAAAAGTCACCTGGTCAACTCAGTGACGCATATAACCAGGTTTTTTAATGATACAGATCTAACCAAAAGATCTTTCTCCCTCTCAGTGTTAAACCATAAAACCCAAAGAGGTGTAACCCATGCAACGAGGTGTATGATCCATTTTGTGGCTAAACACTGCTCATTTCAGATACTTCTGTTTGTGCTGTAGTGATGGTTCTTGGGCCAAATGGAGCTTTTGCATAACAGGGAAGCATAGAGGGGGAGCAAGCTCTTCAAACACCCATTCCACTGTTTACCCTGTGGTTCTTCACCCTTGTGTGACAGCACTAGATGTGCTGGTCACCACTCTCACTACATCTTATCACCGTGAGCTTTTGCCCCTGCAACTGCTCTACTACAGCAATGGCATGAGGATGGAGCTGATATCCCCAGCGACTCCAGCCAGGCTCGCCAGCCAGGCTTCAAACCAGGCTGCTGTAGAGAGGTGGGGAAGCTACTACATCTGCACTGCCCCACACAAATCCCATGTGTCTAGTAGAACCTGCTTGTGCTGCTAACAAGACACAGGGATGTGCAGGAGAGAGTGATGCAAAGTCAACTGCAGTGGGCAGTGCCCAAATAAAATCATTCCCAAAGCCCCGCCCCTTCAAACATAGGATGGGACCACCAGCAAGTACCAAGCAAAATAACAAATAATAGCACTAGAACTCTAATAGGTTTACAAATACCCTTAGTTTTTCATAGAGAAATATTTTTTTCCTCACATGCATTACTTTGACCATATTTTACTAGCTATTAGACTACTGCCTTCATTGGTTTTCCTTTCCCCCTTCTCCTCTCACATCCCCCCTCCCCCACAGTGTTATATTCCCACTGGAAAGTATTTTTGAGATACTTCTCCTGTTTTTGAACATGACTATAATAAGTGTAATAAACCAAATCTGATATATTACATCAAGACATCATCTGCCTCTGATTAATTCTCAGTGCACAAAAAGCATTTGCATGTAATCTAGAACATACAGGGCATAAAAAATAACATATAGTAAAGAGCTACCATTTAAATGTGTGCCATTTACCTTTAAAATCCTGCTCATTTTTCTTAACAGTCTATATTGAAGATGATCAAAATTATATACTAATGCTGCCTTGTAATTGTACGAGTAAGATTTAGTATTTATTTCAAAGTTAATGAGTATCTATAATTTACATTATCAGGGAAGCTATAAATTATAATAAAATATTAATTGCTGCACTAAAACCCTAGCAGAAATTCTACTCCAGCATATCAGGTAGTTCCAAATTCTTGGATTTAAACTTAGTGCCACAGGTGACAAAGGGAGTCAGCAACAGTCAGCTCAAGCACAGAAATGGCTTTAGCCAATATTTTCGTCCCTCCAATGCAGAGAAATACCACCTGAACTTTCATACTGTCTTCGAGATCTTCAACATCCATAAGCAGGGCATAAGAAATGCAAGGGATGTTCTTAAATCAAGGTATGAAATGCAAATCCTATCATGAAGCATACTGTCTTCTTCGTGAGGGCAAGTACCACCCCCTGCAAGAAACACACTTCGGGTGCAGGTCTGGGCGGCACGGGTTAGTCCAATTTGTGAGCAGAACTCTCTAGAACAGGGCAACTTTATGGGCTGCTGCTCCATCAAACAGGTCAGTTGTTCTGAACTCAGATGAGTGACACGGTCACACAAACCCACCTGGGCTTTCATTTTTGGTTTTGTTTTCACTATGGAATGCAAATCATTAATACCTTGAAGGATGCACTATGACAGAAGCACCATTTTAATACATCTGTAAAGGAAAAACCGAACAGGAACATATGTGACTCCATTTTTCCCTGGCTTGGACAGTTGCCTCACAGCCGCTGGCCACAGCCACATCTGCGCACAGATTAACACAAGGTTCAGATGCCAAATAAGCCTGCTCAAGCGAACCATGAGTGATAACAGAACAGCAGAGAGCAGAAAAATTGTCTGCTGAAAGGCTGAAGCCAGCTCCACAGTTACAGCCGGTAGTCTGAAACACCAGCCCCATTCGCCAGGCGTCTTTAAGAAGTACACAGCATCATCACTGGAAGCAGAACGAGCCTTCTTAACATTTTGTTTCAGAAGGTATGCACCTGTATTTCTAAAGAAGTGATATGTTTATTCTACACAGATGTAATTAACATCTACAGAGTGGATAATAACCTTCACATCTGCTTCTGGTTACTAATTTAGCAGTTCTGTAGAAACGGAGGCATGCAAACTGGAAAGCCAGACTCATTACCTTTGCAACAAAGACCACCAGTTGATTCCCACCAGGACCTGGCCTTATTAACCTTAGTTTTAAATTACAAAGTCACAGATGTACTCATCAGTTGCTTGATGAAGATTCATTTGCCAACCTCGTCTCACAAAAGGAATAATTAACATGCAGGCATTACAGCCTGATGATTGAAGGTGTTTTAATGCAGGACTACGGACAAATTGTGAGGCACCTGCATATCTGTAACTACTAAAAGCTCTCAAAAGTTCCAATTAACCAGCATAATTTTAAGAATTCAAGTAAAAAGCACTGATTTGAATCAGTCCTGGGTCTGTTCTGCACACAGTTGAACAAATAAATTAATGCCTACAAGTGCAGCATTGTAACAGCCATGGTGGTTTAAGGACAGGAAGAACGAGCCATGTCATTTATTTGACTAATTTATTAGGAAAGATTGGACAAGACTTTGGCACACAACCCCTTCATCAGATCTGACAAAGCAGAAGCAAACTCCAAACTAAATACAGGTTAGAGACAATTGCTCTTAATTAACCTAATTATGTTATTCAATTAAATAACTTCAGGGAAAGGATGGTTAACACCTGTGAAGGAAAGAAGGGCATTAAGGGGGAGAGATGAAAAGCTGGCAGCTGTGGAGAGAGGAGGCAGGACCTGAGGAAGAGAAAAGGGTCAGCAGGGAGTGAGCTGAGAAAAGAACAGATCACAAAAAGAACAGGCATTTCCAACCAGGCTGGAAATGGAGCCGATTAAGTCCAAGGAAAGAGGCTGAATTTGGTCAGCCTGCAGCAGCTCTAGACCTCTCCTGACTACTGAGGACACTCACACCCATGACAGCCTCTCAGCGGGCGGTCTGAAGAAAGACGGTGTGAAAATCCTTGAGAAATTCCAGAGGAACATCCTGGGATCACTCGGAGTGTGCAAATCCACCTGGAAGCTGGTGTTGATGCACAGCGCAGCAGTCTGCCTGCAAAGCCAGCTCCAAATCAAGGCACTGCTGCTGTGGCACCCATGAAGCAGTGAAAGGCTGGAGACATTCCTTCCTGAGACACCTGTTCCCCCTCCTTTCTTGTGCCAGATTCCTGGCTCAGTCTGCAAGAGCTACTTGCCAAAAGCCTCTTTTCAGTCTATTTTCTTGAGTGTTCAAAGGACTAGAGACAGCACATGATATACAGGACAAGAAACCCATCGGTGCCCTTATCAAGCAGTGTCACAGAGACTCCGTTGAGCATCAGGTTTGATGAACTGCTGAAAAACTTGGTATTCTGATGTAGGAGGGTTTGCTTGAGTAGAAATTTTAAACTGCTTCTCTCTACTAAGATCACCAGTACCTGTGTGGCTTTGTTTTCCTGGCACCTTTAGGGGTGTATCTGCACTGCACCACACATCACACTGCAGAATGCTGCAGGCGAGTGCCAGCTCCTCTCAGAAGGGGAACCGTGTGTCAAGCTGGAGGGAGGGCTGAGCCCCGGGACACAGCAGCAGGCTGACAGACACATGGCCTCCAGGTCCCGCGGCAGTGACTGTGAGGAGCTGCATGCTGCCATGCAGATGTGCCAGCCCATTCACAGCTGGCCTCACCAATGCTGAGCGTCCTGGTGCACACTGCAGATGCTCCCTCTCCCTTCAATACTTCAGTATTCCATGATCTGGGTAGGTCCTTCAGATTTGCAGGCCTTCCCCATCACGATCATTCTTCAAAATCCAAAGTCAGTGGCAGAAAGCAACAAAAGCCACAGAACCATTGATTTTGTACTAAGAACAAAGTTACCGGGTATAGGGGGGGCCTCCTGCCAAAGACAATAGTTTATATATCTCCGGGTTCTTGGTCTTTCTCTATTTTCTGTCTTACTGCTGTCATTTAACAACACACAGGCATTTGCTGAGGACTAGTTCATCTCCAGACACTCTCCTTCCCCTCTGTTTTCCTTGCAGCTACCTGAGAGTCAGAAGCGCTACATCCATGCAAGAAACATCCAGTAACCAGACAAACAGACTGTGTTTACAGAGCAGCTCCATCACGGAGGCATTACTGAGGACTTGTGGATTTAGCCTGAGCGTATTTACCAGGAACAGAAAAATAAAAATTTGGGTAGAGTAAAACACACTAGATCACTAAAGCCTGAGGAGAAAAGAAAACCCTGCAACTGTTATACAAGCTTCGCAGGGAAACTGGATTCCCAGAACAGGATAACAACTATGTGATACTACTGGAAAGGAAACCAAGTGCCCGCATAAGGTACACTTAACTGTCTCTCCCCTCCAACAAAAAGCACTACAATTTCATACTAAGATTCTTCAGCAGCCAACCTTTTCTAACCATATTCAGGGACAGAGAGATGCTGTTTTGAAAGATGCCTTGAAGTGTTTTCAGGAGACAAAGACCAAAAAAAGCGAATTCAGTGACGAGCAGTATCTGTGTAATCCTGAGTCTGTATTGCCCGTCTGAACGTCAGCAGTTAAATGCACAATTATCCTCTGACGTTTTGCTTTCAAGATTGCCTGCCTGCTCCGTGCTCAAGCTACAAGTTTTGTTCAGCTAATCCCGATCTGTTGAGAATTTTTATCAGTATCTTGCTATTTAAATAGCAATACTGTTACATGAAACAGAAACAAAAAATGAACAGTTTGGAGTGGTATGTGGATAGATTTCCTCGCATAACAACCAGGTGAAGGAATAAAGACAGTTTGAGGATGCATATGGTCATTGAAAACTGTTTCCACTGAAATGAGAAGCACCAGGTTGTACAGATCTTGTTATTAATGAGACGAATTTACTTAGCTAAGCAGCCTGAAAAATCCAGTCTTTTGGGGATCTGCTTTCAGTGTGAAAGCACTGCAGTGGAGTCTGTACATACAAAGCAAAGAAGAAACCCTTGAAATATTAAATAGCTGCTATTCAGTGAAGGAAAGCTTTCACACATTACATGTATTACACTGAAAAAGGACTTAATGGTTTTGAAAACAACTCTCAATATCTAGTGCCTCTGCAAGTGCAAGAGCACACTCCACCATCGCTTTCGCTCCAAACTGGAGCGCAGAATATTTGTTCATTCAACATATGGATGTAACAACTTAGAGAGTACCTCAACCACAGAAACATGTAGCCACATTTTTAAATAAAATTAAAATATATTAATATTATAAATAAAAGTCCAGAAACTTTCAGAAGTACAGGTATTACATTTTGGCAGCAAAATAAAAGCTAGAAACTTAGAAGAGATGATAGTCAACTACAACAAGCCCATTCTGGCCAGCTCTTCACCTTTAAGACGACAAAACAGTTGAAAGATTAATCTGATCAAAAGGGTTTCATTTACATCATCCTTCTTGCTCTCAGGCAGAGGGCACAGGGTGCAATCATCTTTTGGGCTTTGGATAAGTACTCTTTAAAATGTCATTTCTGATAGGTTATGTAGAGTTTCATAGAGGTTTTTTTATTATTATTATTACTGCTTCAGAGAGGACTAATAAATCATCTCATCATGTCCCCTGTGTACTAGTGCTTGTTTACCCAGTTCCTCCTCCAAGAAGCCCATTAACTTGGATTAAGTATGAACAACAGAAGATTAGAGATGAAAGCTTTCCACACCAAACAAGCGACTGAACAGCCCCCGGGCACAACACTTCTTAGACAAAGGTGGAGCCAACAGCCAGCCCTACCGGCCACATCACCTTAGATGGGGGATGGCAGGGCCAGCTCAGACCTGGACCGAGCTTCACCCATGCAGGACCATTCACTACCACCCGTCATTCTCCTTCTGACAGTTACCAAACCCCTAGTGATGAAGAAGGTGAATAAAATTACCCAGAATACCCGATACCCACAGCAGTACCTCAACACAACATTTCATGCACCACTGATTTGTGAACTACCCTGAACATCACATTCATACCCCAATTTATTCTCAACCACATCTCCTATAAATACCCAGTACCCTTAAGATGGGTCACTGCTGCCTGGAGCACAGCAGGGGAAGATTCATAAATATTGATGCAAGAAAAAGAAATAAACTTCTAGTGGAGGAGCAAGTCCTGTCTGTGATGCCCCTGGAGTCTCAGTGTCATCAGCACTTTGTGGTGTCAAACCATAATTTAAAGCTGAATTTTATACCAGCTCACAGGCCCTGTATGTACCACTCAAGGTATCCCATCCTCCATTTCACCCCATTAATATCACAAGAGGTAAAGAACCTTCTTTGGCCTGATCACTGCTTCTGGAAAGGACTTGGACTCAACTCACGCCACAAGCTGCTCCTCCTGATGAGCCTGTGAGAAAAGATGCTCTTCACACATCAGGAAAACACAAACTCCCCCACCTCAAAAATCCAAAATCCAGCACCAGCCAGAAGAATTTGTATTTTGAAGTGATGTATTTTAAAGAGAAACATCATTTTCTGATCCAGAAGAGCCTTTTAACAAGGAATGGTATGGAGCATAGTTATTTCCATTTGGTGCTTTTAAAAATAATCTTGACAAATTATGATTTTTAAATAATGGGGGGGGGATTAATCACAACCAATTCATCTATTTGCAAGGAAAAGCCTCATAGTAAGCACCTCCTTAATAAAGGAGAAAAGAGTTCTGCTCCACCCACCAGAAGTAAAGTTCTGTCACAGAGGCCAAGAGCAGACAGCAAGGGCTGAGCTCAGTAAGTCACTAACTCACTGATTATCTCACCTAGATAATAATGCAGCTTTTATATCAAGAACATACAGTTATAGGGGTCTGCAAGAAAGTTTTCAGAAATACAATTAGCAGATAATGTAACTGAATATGTCTCCTGGAAATGAAGGACATAAAACTTCAAATTAACCAGTGCCTGAACTGCCTTTCTTATTGCTGACATCTCAGACAAGCCTAAACCACTGCAGCTCAACAAACCCAGCCTAGAACTATGGAGACATTCAAGCCATCGAACACAAGGCAGCACCCAGCTGGACCTTATAGACAGAAAGACAAAGCAGCTTGAATATTTTATAATTCAGTACCTGCTGTTCAAGATGTTTTATTGACAGTCAAACAATTCTCACTGGTATTCACGTTCTCTACAATTTGCTAAACCAACCCAACCAAAAGAACAGTGAACTGCAGCTGGTGTGGCAGGAGGTGGTAACAGGCTGAAGAAAGCCTGTATGGACCCTGAGAGATACAGACCTCTGTCCTTTCACTGCAGAGGTGTGTATGCATAAGGAGTCTGGGCTCTTTAAGCTGCATGCCTGAAGGTGCACCCTGTGAAAACGCCTTCAGGCACCAAAACTGTATGTATGCATAATTTAGTTTTTGCATGAGTGAGTAGTTTCAACACCTCTTGGTGTTTGCCAAAGAATCAAAGCATTAAAAATGAAAGCAAACTGACTACTCTTGTCCCACAGTAAAACACCACAAACACGTGTCATCGTCATCTCTGCAGCTATGGGTGCTGAATAATCCTCCATTGGTTCTAAAGGCAAAGACCAGCAGTCCAAGGAGAAAAACGTCACAGGTAGTGGAGATAAAGTAAAAGTTAAAAATTGGTATTTAAATGCCTCCAGTCTCATATGAGAAACTACTTCTTACAGTAATCAATAGGTGTCACGTCCCCTCAAATTGGCAATTTTCTGCATGACCAAACCAGAATATTGCTGCCCACTAGAAACCAAATACCACCAGTGCATCAGCATTTCAGGGTAAACCCCACTCTGAAACTTTTACCTCTCCACGCTGAAAGTCTTTGAGGTTTTTAAAACCATGGATGGATTAATAAAATTGACTAAGGATGAACTAAAATAGGTCTTTGCTTCTAAAGCCAATGGCAAAAATCAAACCAATTAAAACCATGATCTGAGTTCGTTTTAGTCGATCGTTGGCACCTTGGGCAAACTGCTGCTACAGCACAGTTGCAGTTGGTTTTCAATTTAGCTGTCAGGATGACAAGGGGAAGGGTCCAGAAGAGATGGAGGAAGGTATTAAGAGTAACAGAAGCAAAGAAAAGAAAGATTGGCCCAAACTGTGGGCACAGGTTTTACATCAACTTCCCATGACTGCCTGACAGCAAACCTGGCCCAGAGCGAGAATAAAACCAGAAGGGAAGGAGGAAAACTTAAAGGGAAGTCTAAAAATAAATGTGCATAGCCACACAATCAATAAAGCACTTCTCAAAAAAGTAGTTTAAGCCAAATGTTCTCAGGAGAAAGGTTTTTCAATGAGCATGTGACAAAAGCACCTTGCACAGAGCACTACAGATGTTTTACAGAAAAGTCCTCTCACCTAAGCAGCACAGACATGATGGAAACATTAATCCCAAACAGAAATATCCCACTAGATTGGCAAGTGACACCTAAAGCTAAAGCCGTGGGAGAAATACCGAAGACGCTCTGATGATCCCTATGCCATCTACATCACAATCACCTCAGCTGGCTGCGCCCAGGACAATAAAATGTAGTCAATGTGACAACAGCAATATTTGCAAGGGGATGGAGGAAAGAATGCTCTAACTACATTGATACCAAGAAATTAATTTTGCCCAAGGCAGAGAGCTTATTTTACAAGCTACCTTGAAACAGGAGCAGTGTGCCAGTCACAGCTACACCAGCTACAGGGCACTTCACCAGCCAGCCTGGACCACCAGGTAATAGCCAGAAAAAACACCATACAGCATGACATTGTTCTGATCACTCCTGACAGGAGCAGCCCAAATCCAAACAAAAAACCCAAACGATCAAACAACAAATGGGGACTTTGCTACTAGCATGCCACACCACAAGCAAGCTCATGAAGTTTCAGTCTTCTGCTTTAAAATCTGTCCCACACCTCTCTCGTACGCCAGCATGTCCCGATCAATTAGCTTACGTCAAAGCCTTGTTACACACACACGGAGTTTTAATTGATTTCCTCAAGTCAGTGAGCAAGGAATAATTACATCTTGGAAAATAAAAGCTAGGAGACTAGGGCAGCCCGCTTCATTGCTGTGAGACTCAAAACTTCGAAACGAAAGCAGATCTGCTTTCATCCCACCGTTCGACTGTAAGCTTCAAGCTGCCTGGTGCTCTGAGACACCATGTTAGCTGGGCCTAATCATCAACCAACCCACTGGTTTTTCGTATCAGTACAGCCAGGGTATTAAGCCTACAAGTACAGTCATGTTCCCTATAAAGATATTGTTTATCTGGCAATAAATCGACACTCATCGAAGTTGTATTTATAAAGCATGAGCTGTTTTCTCTACATGGCAAAACAGAGACACGACCCACAGCATATTGCAAATCTGAATCGTGATTAGAAAATGCACATAAAACTAACATTGCCATGCTTTGTGGTGGTACTAGGCAGACAAGGTCAAAAATTCATGCCAACAATTTTTAAACAGTCTTTATTCTCACCATATGTATCAAGGTATTAACCATGCTTCAAGAATTTAGAGTCAAGAATCATTATGCTTGTGGATAAAGGTAAAGCACAAGTAAGGAAGAGATGAAGAGAATGGAGGAGACTGAATGACACACTTTTAATATCATCATTCCCAAAGCCACATTTTGAAGCAAACCCCTCCATAATACAGTGGAACTGGAGAAGTAGCAGTTGCCTCCAAGGCCAGGCAGCACAGCACACTGTAAAATTTCATGGCGCACTGTTTCAGCTGCAGCATCTTCCGGGCAGCCCTTGAAGATGCAAACTAAACACAGCATTCAGCAACCTTTTAGTCACCAACAGGGTTTTCTTCTGACTTGCAAGATCAGATTTCAGGAGTCAAATCTATTTATCTTATATAGTTCTGACTATTAAAACTGCTGGAACTATCATGGCAATTCATCCTACACACAGGAATCCCATATTACAGAACCAAGCCTCAATACAAATTTTTTTTTTTTTTTCCTAGCCACCTTCAGGCTTACTTTAAAACATAACATTGATTAAAACACAGAAATACTACCTTTTCTAAAGAAAAAAAAAAACCCAAACATTAAAAAGTAACCTAACATTTAAAATATTAATCACAACAGTGGCCAGTACCATGAAATGCAAAGCAACACACTCCCACTGAGGATATTATTCAGCAAGACTGATACTGAGCAGCACAAACCACATTTCACTCTATCCTGACAGGACAGCCCTGATTCAAGGTCTGTTCCTTACAAGGCATCACCCAAATAAACAGAGAGGAGACAGAGAGGAGCTATCAAAGTCTCAGACCTACAGAGTTACTCAAACGCATGTCCATGCGCAGCAGGACGGTGTCTAAAGCAGTAATAAAAGCCATAATCAGTGATCCTACTGAGGAGGCCAAAGTGCTTTAAGTATAAAAGAACAGCATGCTTCACACGGAGTGAAATAATTTGCTGATGAATTAACAGCAACAATTTTAAGAACTTTGGGGGAAAAAAAAAGAGAAATGCATTCTCTTCTCTTAGTGATAGAGATAGACCCTTGACAAACAGCTCATCCATAGCTGGCTGAATGAGAGGGATGAAAACGTGTTATGTGTTGTTGATTTCTCTTATAAGCCTTTTGTCACTCAGTCTGTCTCGTACACAATCAAATTGTTCCTTCTGAAATACATTTAGTGTAAGAACTTGTGATAGCAGGAACACGACATGACAGAAATGTGACGTTCACTGATCCAGGACCCAAAGCAGAGCGCTGAGTGTTTTCAGGTAGATGAAAAGTAGAGATTCTCCGCATCTTGCAGGACAGATTGTCAAAGTCGTTTGGATTTTTTTTTTTCTTCAACGTTTTAGGTTGTCAGACCAGTGTGTTTTCACTACAGCCTGGTATTACTGCTGAGAGTTTCAGACATATGGCTGTTGGGGATTCTTTGCTTTCAATACTACTATAGAAGTAAATCCCATTTATGCTATTAGAAATTACAAGTGCCTGTATTTTCTTTCAAGCTGCTTTTCCAGCAAAAGCAAGATCTGGCCTCCAAAGCCCAAATACTTATATCTGATAATTAGTCAGGTAAATCTGGTAGAAGTGCACACTTTGAACTCAATGGAAATTTGCATGTACCCACATTACCTTCAACACACCTGCAAATGTTTCCATCCTCTCTGTGACAGAGTTCTCCAGCTTTAAAGAAAAAAAAAAA